>JAKJMR010017699.1:52370-79553 GCA_024449315.1 Daboia siamensis | reverse complement strand
ATTATTATTATTATTATTATTATTATTATTATTATTATTATTATTATTATTATATTATATCTTGAGTATACAATTCTGCCTTCTGTTAAAAGGGTTCTTTAGTTCACATTGATTAGTATATAATCCTACTGTCATGAGATCAATGTCTTTCTCAGACTATGTACAGGAAGCCCTTGATTTACAACCATTTGTTTAATGACCGTTCGAAGTTACAACATGATTAAAATTTGAGTCACATGATAAAAATGTGTTTGCTTGGCAACTGGTTCATATTTAAGATGATTGCAGTGTCCCAAAATCATGTGATCACTTTTTGTGACCTTCTGACAAGCAGAGTCAATGGGGAAACCAGATTCACTTAACAACTATGATACTAACTTAACAACTGCAGTATTTCACTTAACAAATGTGCCAAGAAAGGTTATAACTACTGTTTTGTTTATCAATAGAAATTTTGTGGTTGTGAATTGAGGACTACCTGTACTAAGATTTTTACAACTGGAGGATGCTGAGACTGAATGCATGCAAACATACATGCAAATTTATTGTTATTATGAACCTATAATTTGTTTATTGTGGCCACAATTGGTTAAAGAAATCTCAGTACTATATTGGTTGGAAACATGCAGAAGAGGCCTTCATTCTGCAGTGGATAGAAAATGGCAATGATGAAGATGGAAGATGGAGGAGGAGAAAAGGAGGAGGAGGAGGAGAAGAAGAAGAAGTTGTTTATAGGATACTGGCATTATTTTTTGTTAGAATATTTTATGGTCCAAATAGTACTGGAATTTGTTTGTTTATTTGTATCTCGCCTTTATTATTTTTACATATAACTCAAGGCAGCAAACATACCCAACACACACTCCTTTTCATATTTTCCCCTCAAAAACAATCCTGTGAGTTGGTTGAGCTGAGAGACAGTGACTGGCCCAAAGTCACTCAACTGGCTTTCTTAACTATGGTAGGACATGAACTTGCAATCTCCCACTTTCTAGCCTTGTACCTTAACCATCAGTCAATTAACCAGTTAAGCCCGAAACACATAAATCCTTCAGATTAAAAAGTTAAATATCAATTCATGCAGGATAATAAAATAAAAACTATTTTGCTTGTTTGAGCACTTGCAATTATAGCTTGCTTCATAAATTTGTATCCTACAGTTCTTGCTAGGGTAACTCTTGAAAGCTAACAGTATCTTCACCGTGCACGTTAATTATGACTTCCATGATAAACCAATTTAAAGAAAAAGAGATTGGAAGGAACATAACATTTTGACAGGACTATTTCTCAATACATTGACCAAATCCTAGACTTATTTAAATAAAATAAACATATAGTATATTCCAGTGTTTTGATTCAGGAGTCTCAAAGTTGATTCTCTACAACAGAGGTCCCCAACCTTTTGGGCACCAGGGAGGTTTTTCCGCAGACTGGACGGTGCGTGGTTTTGTATGCTGCCTGCATCTCACGGATGGGGCTTTGTGCAGACTGGTTGCTGGCATGCCACAGACTGGTACTGGTTCAAAGACCAGGGGTTGGGGACCCCTGCTCTACAAACAAGATCAGTATGTAATACACCCTCCCTATCCTGTAGGCCAATTTATCATTCTCTATGGAATTTACAGTACATTTTGCAAATTCTAGGAGTTATCAAAACAGAATGGAAAGGGGAATCTCAGGATCATCCAGTTCATAGATATAAATCTAACCAAATATGTATGCAGATTATTTTTCTGCTACAGAAAAATTTAGGAAATCCTCATATTAGCAGACTGTCAAACATACCATGTTAGATGGACTGCCGATTATTTGTCACCAGTGTATTTTTTAATAAACAACAGACTGAGCTTCTATATAAAGTTGTTCTGTTCACTTTTAGAAAATAGCAAATCTCTTAAGAGATTGCAGCTGTGAGAAAATCTAAAATTTGGACTGTAGTTTTAAATTATTTGAATATTTATGCCTTCATAATAGTTAATTTAATTACTGCAAAACTCCTCTCCTTTTTTAATATTGAAAACAATTATTTCTGAAGACTACAGATCAGTTCAGAGTTGGCAGATAACTCATTTCTGAGTTCTAGTGCATGTCTGAAAATGTCTTGCTTCCTACATGTCCTGTGACGCTGTAGTGATCAATTCTTCTTATTATTTTACTGCACATTTTCATGACCCTCTGTGATGATTCGATCATCCACTTACAGTTTATGCATATTCATATCTTCCTACTCATGGCTGCAATTATTTGAGTCTCCTTCACTGTCTGCAGTATACACTTGGTGCAGTAATAGAGCTGCAGTAGATTGATTAGGGAACTGTAATGCCTTTAAAGGTGAAGACATATCAATCCTGTTAATTAGGAAACTCTCCCCCCTCCGGATGAGAACTGTTCCTACTCTCCTGACCTTCTATAACAGGCATGTCAAACTCACGACATCACGTGACATCATGCAACGTATTGGAACTTTTTCCCCTTTGCCAGCAATGGGGTGGGCGCAGTTTTGGCACGATGCATCTGGCCCATGGGCCGGCAGTTTGATATGCCTATTCTATAAGGTCCTGAAAACCTGGCTTTGCCAGTTGGCTTGGGTCCCCAATGGGGGAATGCCATGCTGGAAGTGGTTGATGGAGTAATAGCAGATCCCACCTTATGCCCTGCACACTTTGATCCTTCTCTCCACATCTTTTTACCTTAACTTATAATTTTACTATTATATATAGTAATATAATATGGCCACCTAGAATTGCCATGTGGTGAAACGAGCACAAATAAATGTAAAAAATAAATGTAATAAATACAACATAAGGCCAATATTCTGTCATATGAAAGATGATTATTTAATTTATATGCCAACCATCTCCACAACAAAGTGATTCTGGGCTGCTTTATATTTGAATCTTATTAAAGAGGGAAGAATAACTTACAGATAATACAGAATAACTTACTGTACACGGTGATATGAATATAGTGCTTTAAATAAATAAATGTAAGTGAAATATCCTGATCATCTTAATATGAATTTTTTTCTCTTTCTACAAACACACACACACACAGAGAGAGAGAGAGAGAGAGAATGCACACACACATACAAAATGAACACATACATGCACACAGAGACAAACATTATTTTTAATATAACCATTTGTTTTCCTGATACTGGATTTCCAGATGAAGCATCCAAACATTGGATCTACAACAAAGATTGTGTTGTTATTTATATTTTGGAAATGTATTAAGGCAAGAAGGCAAAAATTGTCCTCTACATCCCTTTTCACAGTTTGTTGTTCCCTGCTGTGCTACAAAAGAATAAATAGGTGACATGAAAGAGCTCTGCTTGAGTTCCTGTAGAACTTCTGCAAAGTCATATCATAATAGGCTAGATCAGGCATGTCAAATATGCGGCCCATGCAGGCCACACCCACCCCAGCAAAACAAATCCCAAGATGTCACAATACGGCCCTCAATGCGGTTGGGTTTGATACCTTGGGCTAGATGGTCAAAGAATATCACCTGGAATAAGGTAGAACAGCTTTTTTTTAACCTCACATTGTTCTAGTAATCTATCCATCAAGGCCTCCTCACATATGTATGTATATATTGCAGAATCTTTCCTCTTTCTCCTCAGCTGGGGTGTCAATATTATGCATTCTAGAAGCTTACTATTTCTTTGTTTGTAAATAAGTAGCATGGTTCATAGGAAATTTTTGGTTTGAAAATAGTGCTTGATTCTCTGCTGGTTGGACAGATTAATTTGCTTTGCCTGTTGATGCTGTATTATCTGTACATTAATCAGTTAAACATTTGAAAAGATCTTAAGGCTTTATCACTAGATTTTATTAATAACTTGGGAATTACTATCAAACTAGTTCATTGGAATTAGCAGTGTTGAAATTTCTCAGGATTCAGAGAACCTCCAAATCAAGAATTCCACTTTCATCAAAAAAACCAGAAGACTGAACAGGTGAAAGGTTATTGCTGACTAACAGAACAGATAATCCTTGTTTACTGGCAACTTGGTTGTTAATCAGAAAGGTTTCTAAGATTGACAAACACATAATAATCTATTGAAGAAGTAAATGAAATATATTTTGTATTTATTTCAAACATCTCCATTTTCTTTCAGGCATTTATTAACACAGCAAAGGAAATCTATGAAAAAATACAGGAAGGAGTTTTTGACATTAATAATGAGGTAGGTTTTCCAAATATTAGGATTTAGTCTGTGAGTGTAAAATACATTTAAGAAAAATAGATGTGCAAGAGAAAAAATAATCATGCATTTCTTGGATTAATAAACACAGGCCTATAACAACATGGGAATTTCCAAGTCTCACCATACAGAAAGATTGCATTTCTAGCTTACCTACAATTTAGACAAACACTATTTTGAACCTTTTCTTCAGCCTTCCTTTCTTGTAGTGCTCTGGATCCCCTTATGATTTTAGATTCAGCCAAATATCTGCTTGCATAATCCTTGTGAGTTCATTTTTTGCTTTCTTAATCTTGATCACTGGATCTGAAAATGTCCCTCTTCCTATGGTTTTAAGGCCATGGATTCTGTTTGTTAAAAAATTCCACCAACCATGGAAGTTTCCAAACAGGAGAATGAATGTTTTTTTGGCTTAACTGCCACTTTAAATGCCCCTTAAAATATATAGATCGATGATACTTAATTGACTTTGATGGAAGATCTCATTTGTCAAGCCCTTTTAAGTTGTTCTTGAGTGGCACAATAAAAGTGGCACCATAAAAGAATTGAAAGAGACCAGCATAGACCGTAAGGAAAAGTCTTGTTCTACAATTTACCATCACTAGAGGGGCTCCTGTAAAAACAAAAAACATTATTGATGTAAAGACTTCTAGTAAAATAGAAACTACTTTTGCTAAGGTCTGTCCACAGGTGTAACAGGAAATGTGTCATAGGAAGAGAGTACAGATGTTTGTCTACTAATTTCTGATTCTGCTGTTCAGAAACTAGGCCTTGATTCCGAGCCGTAGGGAAAAGATTCAGTTATATCTGGCTATGCTGCCAGTTTTTCCATGACCATAGTTGAAACTGCATGACTCCTGCTTTGTATCATTAGGTCAGGTGGTTTTCCATTCCTCCCATTATCAGCAACACTTCCAGTTATGAGGAGCATACTGTTGAATACTCAGGATGAAGGGTTGTAAAATTATTAGTGTGCCAAAAAATACATTATTTTCCACTGCATGTTTGGAATCCAAAGAGCTGACCAATTCCTAATTCAGCATCCTTATAACTGCATCATGTTTCTTGTTCCTGGGAAATGTTTCCAGTAGGAGAAAGTTATTTCTTATGTGAGCCCAATTTGGTGATGTTAAAATGCTTTCTCAACAAAATTCTGAACAAAGGCTTTATCCACAGATAGTACAGGAGAGCCTTCAATAGAATTATTATTAAAAAATTGTACCTTTTGCTCTTGTTGTAATTTTTTTAAAAAAAGTTCAATGATCAAATCTTTTTACTAAGATCAACCTCTGAGAAATATCCTAATTTATTATAGTTATCAAGACTATAACCAGCTTACACAGACATCTATATAGTATTTCAGAAAACTAGTTTGCCAAACTTGAGAAATATAAACTACACCTACTGTCATCTGAAATGTAGAGCTCTATCAAAATAGAAGCTATTTTTATTTGGCTGGGATTTTGGTGCAGTAGAAGTGTGCAATGATTGTTAGGCTGCACCTGTTATTGCCATTTCAATCTTGAATTCTCTAGACTGGTAGTACCAATCTCTTGTTTACTTTGATCTCAGATGAAGTTCTCAATGGGATGAAGTCATTACAAAAGGTTTCTATAACTTGAAACAAGCTTTATTGGTGGAGATCCCAACAGTTTTTTGGTGTATGGCAAATATACTACACTGCCTACAAATTGAAGAAGCTCAATTATTCTGAGTAGAACTACATCATTTAGTGAAACAAGTTCCTTGCCATCAAAAGAGCTTTTA
The DNA here is from genome assembly GCA_024449315.1 of Daboia siamensis. Lineage (NCBI taxonomy): Eukaryota > Metazoa > Chordata > Lepidosauria > Squamata > Viperidae > Daboia > Daboia siamensis. Next base: position 73,576 of record JAKJMR010017699.1, on the reverse strand, counting down.
AATGGTTGCATCTTCTGAAGAGGGAATCAACACCTGACCCATTAGAACACTTAAATGGTCTACATTCTAGTCATCTGCAATTGCAATGCTTTTATGATGGTCACAGCATCCCATGGTCTCATGAACACCATTTGTGATCTTCCCAGCTGGCTTCCAACAAGCAAAGTCAAGGGGGAAGCCAGCAGGGAAGATCACCTGATGACTCAATGACTGTATCAAAAAGATCATTAAACTGAGTATGGTCACATGATGCTTCACTTAATGACTGCATCACTTAATGAATTTTCTGGTCCCTATTGTCATAAGTCAAGAACGAGCTGTATGTTGCCCACAGAATCCAACTTGGTGCATACCTGAATTGGATTCTGTGGTCCCTGGGGAGTGGATTGTTATATCTTTCTTGGTAGATTTCTCCTTTTCTTGAGTTTCTCTTACAGCTTAAAGAGAGAATACTTCTGAGAGCGCAGGTTCAGAGAATATAGGACAGTGAAATAGAATGAACTTTGTAGAGGCTTTATAGAACCAGAGACACTCCAATTCATAAACTGTTGTGAGACCATAGAAGTAGCCAATACTCAAGGAATATAAATTTTGTTTTCTAATTCATGAGAACTAAAAAGTTAATATCTTGGTCCTAATACCTAGCCCTAGCTTAGTCTTGGTATAGATTTTTGGACTTTCAGAAATTTCCCACTTCAGTGTCAGACTACTCTGGATATCTGCCTGTTCAATTTCTTTGGCTTGCTGGTTAGATTTGTTTTGTTTTCCTGTTTTTCAACATCTGGCTCTGAAAATTGCTCCCTTCTAAGAATTAATTTTGTTTAGCTACACAGCTCCTGAACAGCATCTTGACAGCCTTTGGTCATAAAACAGAATAGCATTGTATTGTAATTGAAATGGATTAAAAAGTGACTCTCCCTATCTATGAATCAACATTAATTCATCCAAAGAAAAACTTAAGTCCCAGTTACTTTTTTTAAGGCAAAGATATCTTTCAAAATCCCTTTTACTTATCTGTATTGGGCAGCCTAGTTGAGATTTATTTAACACTATTGAAGTAAGATTTTAAATTGAAATCTTTCTAGTACCAGTATTAGAAGACATGGTGATGGAATTTACCTATAACCATCAATAAGCTTCTTACACCTCTCACCCAGAATTTTGGACCACTCTTCCTTTGCAAACTGCTCCAGGTCTTTCTTATTGGAAGGGCGCCTTTTCCCAACAGCAATTTTAAGATCTCTCCACAGGTGTTCAGTGGGATTCAGATCTGGACTCATTGCTGGCCACTTCAGAACTCTCCAGTGCTTTCTTGCCATCCATTTCTGGGTGCTTTTTGACGTATGTTTGGGGTCATTGTCCTGCTGGAAGACCCAAGATCTCGGACGCAAACCCAGCTTTCTGACACTGGGCTTTACAGTGCGACCCAAAATCCTTTGGTCATCCTCAGATTTCATGATGCCTTGCACACATTCAAGGCACCCATTGCCAGAGGCAGCAAAACAACCCCAAAACATCATTGAACCTCCACCATATTTCACTGTAGGTACTGTGTTCTTTTCTTTGTAAGCCTCATTTCGTTTTCGGTAAACAGTAGAATGATGTGCTTTACCAAAAAGCTCTATCTTGGTCTCATCTGTCCACAAGACGTTTTCCCAGAAGGATTTTGGCTTACTCAAGTACATTTTAGCAAACTGTAATCTTGCTTTTTTATGTCTCTGTGTCAGCAGTGGGGTCCTCCTGGGTCTCCTGCCATAGCGTTTCATTTCATTTAAATGTCAATGGATAGTTTGCGCTGACGCTGATGCTCCCTGAGCCTGCAGGATAGCTTGCATTCCTTTGGAACTTGTTTGAGGCTGCTTATCCACCATCCGGACTATCCTGCGTTGCAACCTTTCATCAGTTTTTCTCTTCCGTCCACGACCAGGGAGATTAGCTACAGTGCCATGGGTTGCAAACTTCTTGATAATGTTGCGCACTGTGGACAAGGGAAAATCTAGATCTCTGGAGATGGATTTGTAACCTTGAGATTGTTGATATTTGTCCACAATTTTGGCTCTCAAGTCCTCAGATAGTTCTCTTCTCCTCTTTCTGTTGTCCATGCTTAGTGTGGTACACACAGACACACAATGCAAAGACTAAGTGAACTTCTCTCCTTTTTATCTGCTTTCAGGTGTGATTTTTATATTGCCCACACCTGTTACTTGCCCCAGGTGAGTTTAAAAGAGCATCACATGCTTGAAACAATCTTATTTATCCACAATTTTGAAAGGGTGCCAATAATTTTGTCCAGCCCATTTTTGGAGTTTTGTTTGACATTATGTCCAATTTGCTTTTTTTCCTCCCTTTTTTTGTTGTGTTCCGATACACACAAAGGGAATAAACCTGTGTATAGCAAAACATGTGTTCCTGAAATACTTTTCTGTGAGAAATACTTGATTTTCTGGAAAAATTTCTGGGGTGCCAACAATTTCGGCCATGACTGTATTTATTTGTTTATTCATTCATTCCCCAGATTTCTCTTAATAACTTTATACCAGATGTTCTTTAGCTTATAGTTGGTAGTATATATATTGGGCAGCAATTACGACTCTTGAAAAAGTATGCTTGTTGTATCTGTCAAGTTCCATACAGCATCTGACTGCTTTACAATGCCATATGAAGATTTGATTACAATATGCTGTCAGGAGCCAACAGTGCGTGCTATTTACTTGGCTCAGTGCCAGCTCTGACTACTTGATTCCTCAAAAAGTTGCTACCACCCAAAGGGGGCAAAACCAATGAGCCATAGGGCATGCTTTTTATTAAAGAGGAGTCAAAGAGCAAAAAGAAACCACATCAGCTGCTGTCAATACTAAGCTAGTGCCAGAAACCCCAAGGCTACTACTGTTGCAGAACAACTGCCAAGCACTATAAATCTGAGATTTACTGTGACGCAAAGTTTCCTTAAGAGCTTAATTTCTGAAGCTACTGTATTACTTTTCTTAAAGTGCTGTATTTTAGGTACAATCCACTTGAGGGAGTGAGGGTTAAGATATAAGTGTGAGTTTGATGAATGAAAGAACTACTCTCTGTGTGGTTCTTGGCAAGTTGCCACGTCTTTGGGGATCATAGAAATTATTGATGACACAGAACACTTGTATGCCCTTAGCCTGTACATCTGACTCAACACAGAAAGAAATGCATTCAGAAGAAAAAAGTATTTGTGTGAGAGCAATGGAACTAGGAACTTTCTTTTGATGTGAATAAAAATTTATTAGAAACGTTGAGGAATTCTAGGTATGAAACACTTTGAAACTGTTTCATGTGTAAATGCTTGTATATATTGTATGAATTTATAATAGCAGTAGAAAACTGTTGAGTTTTGGTATTGAAATTCTTTTAAAAATAGAAATAATGTGAGTAAATCTATCATTTCTTTTGTTGCTAACTGTTTGTTTGTTTGTTTTTATATGCCGCCCTATTCCCGAAGGACTCAGGGCGGTTTACAGGGCAAAATTTTTCAGGAGATAGGGCGGCATATAAGTCCCAATAATTAATAAATAAATAAATAAATATAAAAGTTGAAATAAAAATAGAATTAAAATGAATTAAATTAATTAATAGCCCAACAAATTAAAACAAAGTTTAAAAACTTAAAACCCCTCAGTCCAGGCCAGATAGATCAAAGAACCAGGTTTTCAGGTCCCAGCAAAACGAACAAAGGTCGGGGGCGGTCCAGAGTTCCACAGGCAGATCATAATTATCATTATGATAATTACAACTTGTTTAACATGAAAATAATTTACTTGTTCATAAATCACGAATAGAATGTTTTCTAACTCCATGTCAATGTTTCAAATTAGTAATGTGCATTCCACTTTTATTTCAGGCAAATGGCATTAAAATCGGCCCTCAGCATGCTGCTACTAATGCAACGCTTGCAGGCAATCAAGGAGGACAACAAGCTGGTGGAGGCTGCTGTTGAACCTATTTTTACTTCCTAGCTGCCTGATGTGACCTACTAACTTTCATCCTTCCCTCTCTCCACTCAGTTTCAACTATGACATGAAATTATTGTAAGATGGCATCATGTTGCGGAAGACTTTATTCTTCAAATCTTGTACAACTTTGAATAAATGGTTAATGTTCACTTAAAATACAGATTTTGGAGATTGTATTCATATCTATATTTCCATTTCATTTTGAAGTCCATTGTTGTGATTATTTTTGTCAAATATTGTCTTGTGCCCTTGACTACGAACTGTATTAAAACACTACAAAGTCATCTGCGTACTTTATTCGGTTTGTGTAGTTAGGTGGCCCAGCTACTGTGGTTACCTAATGTTTACTATTGTAGAACTGTCCTCAATTTTGTCCATTTCCAGCCCTGAAAAAAAAGATTCTTAATCCTATATTTATCATCTACTTTCTGTATATATAGTTTAACAACCTGCTTGGATGTATTTGCCAAGCTATAATTCTTTAATGCATTTGCATAAATTCAGTACATTTAGAGCTTGGAAGTGCAAAGCATTATTAGAAATTGCTTAGATATTGAATTTTAAACTTTATTGATATGTTAGCATGTTTGTTGTCTTGTCATTCTAGAATCCTGACTCCCCAAAAATGCTTTATGTATATTATTAGAAGCTACATATATGTTACCTATTTTAATGCCAAATGTTTGCTATTTGCTCACAACTTCCATAGCACCTCTTCAGAAATGGATTAGCTGTTTGCCTTAATTGTGTAGGTTAAACATATTATGAATGAAAACAGAAAACATTGAAACTCCAAGTGGTACATTATGAAGAGTTTGATCGTAAATTTATTTCAATCTTCACTTATAGGTAAATGTTTTTCATAAAGGACAGTTTTTCAGCCTAGATGTACAGTAACTGTAAAATTGGTTTTCTTTTGGTTTGGGATTTTTATTTTTTGGTGGCAATGTGTAATCTTAATATGGTAAACATCTTGTCTATTGTGAAGGAGATGTGACAATAAAATTGCCAGATTGCAAATACTTGATTGAAGACAAAATTGAAAATGCTTTAGTGCTGCACTCCCCATGGTGATTTTATTTTCATTTTCTCCATAGTTTTCATTTTGTTCCCCTGTGCACAATAAGTTCTTGGTAATCATATATTAAACAAGGGAAGATGGATAGGACTGTAAGTGAAAATTCTTGAACCAACAGTATTGCTAATTGCTTTTTTAAAAATCACCCAACTAACAATTCCAATTTAGAACCCAGAGAGAAAATATGATATGAATATATTCAAAAGGAAGTGGAAATGATTTAATTTCTTAATTTTAACCTAATTTAATGTTACAGCTTCTTGATAGGCATTCAGTAACTGAACAATATATGTAATTACATTTTTATCATATCACTTCTAAGACAAAGATATAGCAAATAGTATTTGTGTCCAAAGGTTGCACATTTTTGATAGTCACAAGTGTAGGAGTTAGGACAATAACAGTGTTACTGGATGGGCCAGAGTCCAGGCTTTGTGAAGGTGAGTGTATGTGTATGTGCGTGCATGTTAATTGGGTGAGTTTTTCTAAAAAAGCTTTTCTACACAAGCCTTAATTTACCTCTTTTTCTTGGATTTTGATATTTCTTTTAACCAGTAATGGAAAGTGCAGCACCTTGCCACCAAATTTCAGTGATAGGATCTGAGGGATTTTAGAAGCTGCAATAAAAATATTGAATTGGCTTTGTGCTGTCCACAGGATGCCCACCTGTTCTAAGGTGCCCAGAGAAGCCTTTTAGCTTCATGACAATCATGAAACCAATTTCTTGGAGATACGATTATCTACTTTTATTCATTAGGAAATGCTTCATTTTGCTTAACATTGGTCTATAAAGGGCTGGGTATGGCAATGATAGAAATATGTGACACATACACCTTTAGTTCAACTGCAAATCCCCTTCATCTGCCATGCTGGGTTAGGGACAATAGGGGGAATTCACCAGTATAAGTGGAATTGACCCAAGACCTAAAATCAGCATGCAGAATACAAGGATTTTATAGGTTGAATATGCATGCATGATTTCAGGCTACTGTTCATGATAAGAATACTTGTAAGTGATGTTTTTTCTCTGATGCTGTCTTCTGTCATGATCTCAATTGTACTATTCAATGTACATTTTCTATAAATGTAATAACAAACTCATACTTTAAAAGATCTGAGTTTGTTGGCCATGAAAATTGAGGGTTTTTTTATCTATATGTGATGAATCAGCTGTTTCATACTGAAATACTTTTCTGTAACTGATGTTTTTCTTCCCTCTCTTAAGGTACAGTGTTCCCTTGCAAAAATTGAGCGGTTCTGAAGATGAATAATTTGAAATAGAGAATTTGTACCTTTTAAATCCTATTCTTCATCAAATATTTTAAGCAACTGTATATGGATTTTTCCAGCTGCTTAGGCTACGTTTCTGAGCCCTACTAGCCACATTGTCTTGTGATGTTTTCATTGGATATGGCAATTTAGTATTGTACACCACATCTAATACACTCTGTGTATGTATAATATATATAGTACACATATATATTTGAAATACAAATTTCTGAATTTTCTATTATATGTGTGTATTGTTTCTAATCACTGGATTTGTATGGTACAAATTCCAAATGTAACAGATCTAACTGCTTAATGCAGTGTCTCAAAAGTGAGAAATGACAATACATGTTACTTATACCATAATCAATGTTTGGAAGCTACTTAAAACATGAAGTATTGTTTATGTTTAAAGTTTATATTCTGCTTCATCTCTGTCAGTCTCATTCTGCCTTTGTTACAAGCAAACATTGTTTTCCCCTTTTTTCTCCCCTTCCTATCCCATTTCAAAAACAATACAGAATTATATTGGAAATGATACTTTAGCAGCCATAGTGTTACAGGTGTTGAAAATACCTTTGCATTAAAGAGAAACTTTGATAAGGCATTGGAAGTACCCTATTTGCTTACTGTTGGTCATTCCTAGAATAAGGTATTTCAGTATATATTTAGCAATCTGCTGCATTTTATGGAACTTTTTTAGAAAAGTTTAAATCTCTAGAAATTGGTGCAGAGATTTGGATTATCACTAGGAAAATTGGAAAAAATGTTGAAAATGTCTTTTGACAGTGCTTTTTTCCCATTTATTGTAAATACTGTGGAGGTAGCCTTTAAGGATGATGCCTGGCATATTTACATACTGTAGTAAAACATGCTTTTAATTTTAAACTTCAATAGTTACTTGGGGTTTTTTTGTTTTGTTAAATGAGGCACTCAGAATAGTTCAAAAATTGCCATATATGAAAGCTATATTACATTTATGGAAGTATGTTTTCATTTAGAATGGAAATTATTGAACTTTTACTCAGACAATACAGGTGGTCCTCAACTTACAACAGTTCACTTAGTTACAACAGCACTGAAAAAAGTGACTTATGACCATTTTTCACACGTATGACTGTTGTAGCATCCTCATGGTCATGTGATTTACATTTGGATGCTTGACAATTGACATAATGGCTGCAGTGTCCCAAAGTCATGTGATCTTTTGTGACCTAGCAAGCAAAACCAATGGGGAAATCAGATTCACCTAACAACCTTGTTACTAATTTAACTGCAGTGATTCACTTAAGAAATATGGCAAGAAAAGTCACAAAATGGGGCAAAACTCAATACTTTTCTCACTGAGCAACATAAATTTTGGACTCAATTGTGATTGTCAGTTGAGGACTACCTGTATGGCACGGGTGTCAAACTCGCCATGTCACGGTGATGAGTCGCCAACAATGAGGTAGGCACAGCTTCGTATGATGCATCCGCCCACGGGCCGGCAGTTTGACACCCCTGCTTTACAGTAAAGGTTTTTTTCTCACTAAGGTGTAGAATTTCCTTGCAGCCTTGTTAATATAGTTTGTTTTATTGTGATATTGAAGTTTAGTTTGTAAATAATCCAAGTTGGTACTGTACTATGCAAGCAGCTGATGAACTGTCTACAGTACTAGGTTTGCTATGCATGAGAGAAACCAAATTGTTGCTAATAAAAACTACTAAAATGCTTTACAAAGCCAAGACCATGACAAAAATAGTATATAATGGATCTATCGCTTCTATTCTTGGAATGGATTTTACTATTTTTTGACCTGTTACAAACACTGGATAAAAAGGAACAGACTCTTGGCAAATGCAAGAAACACTATATTATCCTACTTAAACTACAGTGGGAGAGAGTCAGGTTTATTTTCTCAACAGCTGAGTTAAAAAAAAAAAGAAAAGATTGCCTTGCTGACACTTGTCCATAGACAATAAAATAATTAGGTGAGGTGAGGAAGTGGTTCCATTAAGCAATGATGTAGTTCTAAAACATTTCAGATAAAGAGGATTTTGAAAGAAAAACTCATTTAGGTCAGACTGCGAGATTCAATTACATTTTAGTTTTTTTAATGTAATAATTGAAGATGGGCTTTAAGCAGATTTTTAAAGCCTTTAAACTGGAAATAGATATTTTGTCCTAGCAGACAAAACATGAATTTCTTTCTGTAACTTTCACATTACACATTCACATATATTCCTCTCAGTTGCATGACACAAATACAAATAAGAATTGTAAAAGTATTTCTGAATTATGGACTGGTTGGTTCTTTCTTCCATTAAACCATTTTGCTACTTTATGATTTTCTCAAGAAAATACTCCAAGAGGCAATGAAGCTGAAATATAATTAGGGTGTATTTTAAGCAATATAAATTGTTTCAGATGTCTGAGATCTATATTTTTCTTTCACAATTCAAATTCATAAGTACCCTGGACTGATAAAAATCAATACTTAAAGACAATTAAAATGCATTTTTGTTAGTTTTCTAAATCTGGCATCAGTCTCCTTTTGCACAAAGAAGGGAAGGCTTGTGCTGAAGCTGTCATTAGATAAATTACAAACTTCATGGACTATCAGAATGAACAGAATTTTGAGATGGGGATATCTGGGATTCTTGTTCAATTGTTCAATTAATACTTAGTATTTTCATTATGTTATACTTCATATCGGGTTATAGCCTACAATAATTACTGATGTTATATTTCCATGAATGTAACAACATATTAGTATACTATTATTAGTATACAACAGGGGTGTTAAACTGCCAGCCTGCAGGCCGGATGCATCATAGTGAAACCGCGCCCATTCCATTGCAGGCAATGGCAAAAAAGTCATAATAAGTTGCGACACGTGACGTTGCAAGTTTGACAGCCCTGGTATAGAATAAGCACTTGTTCCTTTTGTTAAAAAAAGTTGAGCACATCAATGTTTAAGAGGGTAAAAGGCATATGGCTTAACAAATGGGTTTGTTGGGATACACCTATGCATTTTTCTCTGAAATGTGCTTCTGTTAAATCAGATAATGGGTTAAAGGAATAGGTTTTTATTCTCAACCTCAGATTTGATTTCTAATTTCAGATTCTGAGGAATTATTCTTTTTTAGAAGTGTTTTGTTGTGTTTTGAATGTTTGGCCTACTGGACTTAGATTTTGGATCATGTTCACATATTCTATAATGATTGCTGCACTGGTCTCTGGCCATAGGCCATGAGAAATGATACACCATTTTCAAGTCAGTGATTAGATACAAATTGGAACAGTAATGGTACATACTAATCTATTCCCATCCCTGCTGTATTGGTAATTGTATATTGCAAGATGTTTTTTTTCATTCAGAAAAAGCACAAGTGTGTGAAACCAATAAATTATTGCATGAACCAAAGTTTTTCCAGTGATGTGAAGCAGGGGTACCCAACTCCGGGCTGCAAACCAATACCATTCCATGGCCAGTTAGGAACCAGACCACATAGCTGGAGATGAGCAGTGGGCAAGCAAACTGCACATGTGCTGGATCCAGGTTATGCGCTCCTCCACCCCCCTGGTCCAAATGGAAGAATTTATAGTGTAAAAATTGTTATCCATTAAACCAATCCCTGGTGTCTAAAAAGTTGTATATCACTGGTGTAAAGTTACTATTCTTGCAATACCTGCAGCATCTAGATGAATCTCTTTCAAACAAGTCCACCACTTCCAGTGTGCTACTATGTTCACATAACATGTAACTTGTGTTTAACTGAATCATGGTTTCTTCAATATTCTGGATATGCATGGCACATTGAATTACATATTAATACATTCGGAATCCATACAACTAAGCTAAAATATAGTTGGCCAGTGTCCTATAGTCTGTCAGACAACCATCTAAATTGAGGGAAAACTGAGATCTTTGTTGTTGCTAAATGACATGTCAGCTGTCAGTATCAGGGATGGGGAGATTCTGAGAATTCTAGAAAATGACAGATTTCTTATTGAATTGGCAATGTAAACCAGATAGTACTTATGGGGACAGCCATATAAACCATAGGGGTTTTTTTTTTTGTACATGGTACATTAAACCAAAAGAATTGCACCATATTGTATGGTTTGTTGTGTAGTCTGTAAATGTTTTACTATGAAATGCTGTCAAATTAGATACAATATCCTATATCAAACTATTGTAGGTGTGTGGCAAAAATCAGAATGGCCATTTCCACTAGATGGAAGCCGAGGGATAAAAAAAAAAAAAAGCTTTTTGCTGTGTCTGGCAGTCTTGGGAATGTTTGCAGTCCATATAGGGTAACCCTACAAAAACATTTCCCCTTGTTCTGGGAATTTAGTCCATTTTATACATGAAACAAACTTCATTTAAACCCAAAAAAACTCGAGTACTCAAGGATATTAATGGTAAACTATGGTCTTGTGTTAGTGCAATATTTTACTTAGGGGAGCAGTGCTTCTCCGGAAATAAATTCAATAATTGAATTTGAAAGAGGGAAAAGAGGGTGTAAAAAGGAGGGGTGTAAACTAAAGCTTTGTACCGAGTTAACGCCACTGTTTGTTTTTGTAGATTATAATTCTTCAAACACTTCCAGCTCAACTCCTTTCCTTCGTTGCAAAACGGAGCAGAAACGACCCTTTTCGCTGTCACTGGCCACCCGAAGGCAAGGCACAACTCACTGTAAATTCCTTTCCCGCATAGCTTCAATAATTCTTTGGTTCCCGCTTACGGATGAAATAGGCTCCGGGCGAGTGGCGCAAGCAAGCAACCTGGTTAACAGCCCGGTGAGCAGCTAACGCCGAGCTCTTTTGTGAGAGGCCTCGAGTTTCCTGTGGGAAACGCTGACGGCCAACATGAAGGGTTTTCTCACTTCCTGTGGGTGAACTACTTAGGGGACCGACGGCTGCTTTGCGGGGGCGACTCCCTGTCCTTGCCTGTGTTATTGATGGAGGAAGGGGGTCTCCATTTCCTGAACGGGCTTCTGATGAGGTTTCCTGTGTGGATCATCAAAGAGCTGGGAGAGGACCGAGGCTTTTGCGCTTGCATTAGGTGGCGTACGCTTCCCCCGGCTGGCGGAACAGCAGATCATTAAACGCGGAGCATTTGCTGCTTCCTGCAAGGGATACCCAAGCGGAGGCGGGAGAGGTCGGAAGCTCCTTGAGCGTGTTCTGGGGTGGGAAGCCCGCTGTCGGGGCGCTTGTGCCCGCTTGTTTTCGCGGTGGAGCTGCAGTTGCAAGGAAGGGGCACCTCGCCGTTTCGCGTCTGGAAAAAATTAACGCGGAAATTCAGTAGTCCTAGAGGCGGCCCTGGAGCTCGGCTCATTGTTCTCCGCGAACATCAGTCGCCTCTCCACGGAGCCCTCCTTCAAGCCGCGCCTGCCCTACCCTTTTAAATCCGCCCAGCTCCTCCTCGCGGATTCACGGGACCAGCCCAGAGCCACCTGGTGCCTTGAGAGTTTCCCTCCCCAGCCCATCTCTTTCCACGCCCACTTTCGAACAGACGCCCAATCCCCAGGGACTGGGGAATCTGTCCGTGCCGCGCCGAGCCGGACCGGACCGGCACAGTCAGTTGGAGGGGAGCGGGAGGGGCGTACCTCCTACCATTGGCTCAGGGTCATAACCAATGGCGCGTTGAGGGAAAAGTGCCGTCAGGGAAAAGGAAAACCCTGAGTCTGTGACGTAAAAAACGGAGAGGAACAACTGGGTCGGGGAAATGGAATCCCGGGAGAAGAAAGACTAGCGCTCAGCAATAGGTGTGTGTCAAGAACGGAAACGGAGCGGGGCAGACAGGATGCCCTTCGGGCTGTGGAGGCTCGAGAGTTTCCAGAAAAGAAAAGACGCGCGGCAGCGATGCCAGGGGAGGAGGGGAGGTGCAGAGAGGAAGAGTCCAAACAGGTGGGAAGGTAGTTGTGGATAGGTCAAAGGAATCTTGGGCAGCAGAAGTCAGGAGGGGCCGTTTGGGGTGGGGGGTGGGGGGGTGGAGGTATGTAAGGGAGAAGACGAAAAGGGGGGGGGCATTTGCGAGCCACCCGGAGGTTTGAAGCTGTGGGGGACGTTGAAGTAACAGTTCGGAGATGGCGGTCTCCGTGCACCTGGAAGTGTTCTAAGTGTACAACAGGCTCTGCAGGCTTAATGAGAGAAGGAAGGAACGACTTGTTCTCATTTCAGTCCGTTTTTTTGCAGATAAAGGTCTTTCTTGTTTAAAGCAAAGACTCTTGTTATCTGTCATCGGGAAGTTTATGTTTCCAGAAACTCTTCCCAAAGAGAACCTGTTTTTCAAGAATGAGCCATTTTATTTCGCTAGCTTCAGATAATTTTGTTTTGTTCCTCCGACATCCTTGAATTAGTCATTGTGGTATAAATGAAATCTGAATCTTAATTTGAGGAGGCTATTTCAATTCCATATTTGTATTCAATATAGGCAAGCAAACTCTACAAAACTTGTACTTAGGACTACTGGCAGTTGCACAAGCATTTGCATTGTTCAAGATTTTGCAATGAGCTGGAGTGATTCACTGAGGATCTTTTCAACTTGGTAAAGCCTCCATTTTCAGGAAGTCTGTGTGTCACAACCCTAAGCTAGTTTTCAGACTAGTTCTAGCAAAGTACTTCTTACTCATGCTTATGCTTCCTGAAACATGCTATTCCATTATCTATAAAAAAAATCTTAAGTAGTCTAAATATGCATGAAGAATAAGGATATTTCTTAATATTCTGCACAAAAGGAGCTCTGAAATACTGTTTCAGAATTATTTAACAGTGAAAATTTTACACTGAATTATGTTCTGGTTTCCTAAACATAAGGAGAACTGACAAGTTTCTATTACAAGCTTGCGTGCTGCCCTGACGTATGTACAGTGACATTACAAATACACTGGAGACAGCTTCTCATCCTGTTCCATAAGCATCTTATATGTTTAATCACTTAGGCAGTGATTAAACCAAATTGTCCATGAGCAAACTTATCTTTTTTTCTGTTTTTCTATTTTTTTTTTAAAAAAGTGGATCTCTTGTTTTCAAGGTTATGAATGCTGTACTTTTGGAATTTAAGTGAGAATATTGTATGTTTGATTTCTATCCTTAATAAAGATCTGTCACTAAAACTGAAATAGAGAATGTTATTATCGAGCTTAGTAAAGTTTTGTTCAATTAAAATCCTTTTCCTGATACATATTTTAACTGGAACATGATGCCTTTTGAGATTTCTCACTCTTCCCCTTCCCCTTCTTTTTTTGACATGCCATCAAGGAAATGTTAAATGTATTCCCTTTATCTTAGTAAAAAAAAATCTCAGAATATCTCATCATGCCTCAGTTCTGGTTGTATTTATCTTTTCTGTTTTTCAAGATAATATTAGTTCTTTAAGAAATTAGCTTGAATGAAAAAGGAGGCATCTCTCTCTCTCTCTCTCTCTCTCTCTCTCTCTCTCTCTCACACACACACACACACACACAATAATTTGAAGTCAAGACAATCAACTTTCAAGAATACAGTTCTGAACAAGCTGCTGTAGTATATAAAATATTGACCATGCTAAATATTGTTTCCAAATTAATTAAAATGAAAAAAATGATCAGCATTAGAAAGAATATGGGTTTAATTTTGTTGCTAAGTATTAGTGTTTGTCCTCCCTTTCCCCACATCTGCTTTATTAACAAATTTATGTATGCACTTAATGGGCAAAATTTGTTTCTAGTATAAATCTCAGAAGTATGTAGGCTAATACTTAAAACCTTACTAAGCCAGTTAAGAACATTATATACCGATAAACACTTAAATTCAGTTGGCATTTAGTGATACTATCAATATATTGCCAGTTGGGCAAGATAATATTTCTTCTGACTTTAAATAATCTTACATCCTTTCTCTTGAACAATAAGCTCTTAGATTGCATTATATTTGATATCTTGGTTTGAACCTCTAAGATGTAGAAATGAGAAGCTATCTGGGGATAGGGAGAGATTATATATTAATTCTCTGAATGTATGGACATGTGTCATGACCTGCAGTAAAGCATATCCAGTGCCTGCTCTGAGAAAAGCTGAAATGCATGGATCGTAATAATGACTTGTAGTAAGGAATTTCTGATGGCAGTGCAGAATGGCAAAAACCTTGAAAATACTTATTTGAAAATGACACCTGTAAACTGCAAGAAATGAAAGAGGTGATTGAAATAGTACAGATTGAATTGTGACATATACTTAAAAGACTCTCATGTTAGTGTGAACTGAAAATAGACAGCATGGAAATATGTGTTCAACAGATGTGGAATACCCATGTTTAGCAAAAACTATAGCCAATATACTCTCAGACATAATAATCCAAAAGCTAGTTTGTGTGACCATTGAAAGAACCACATATTAAAATAAATGATACATTGTAGTTAAGCTGCTTAATCTGTTGAAAATCAATGAACTTAGGCACTAAACTGGAAAAAAAAGCTGGACATATTTATCTTATAAATTGCTGGCATCTCTTAACAGGAAATTTATTATAACTAAATAAAAGTGTAACTAATGCTTAAAACACTGTTATATACTACTGCATTGCAGAAGATAGATATAGAGGTTAATACAGCTGCCTAATATGCAAGCAGCCCAGGTTTGAATCTCAGAAGGGTATGGCTAGCTGATGAGAGCTAAATAGCTTGAAATAGCTATACTAGTCTCCCTTTAACTCTTTGTCAGTAAAACATACTATATACACACAGTTCATTGTAGCTACATCTGCCTGCAAAAACGCTCCTAGATTGGGGCTGAAAGGCAGATTACTCTGTCCCATCTTTGGGTAGACTGGGCACTCTGTCAGACACTTAATCTTTCCTTCCTGGTTTCAGCTGCCAAAATGCAAGGAGAACCTGTGGCCTAGGTTAACCTCTAGGTTAATATATGTATATATGTATATATGTATATATGTATATGTATATATCTATATCTATATATCTCTATCTCTATCTCTATCTCTATCTCTATCTCTATCTATCTATCTATCTATCTATCTATCTATCTATCTATCTATCTATCTATCTATCTATCTATCTATCAGGATCCAATTCAACGTGCTAAAGGGCATGGAACTCGGTTATTTGAGGGATTGTATTTTGTTATCTTTTGTAGTACTTTCGCTTCTATTCTGAGGTCTCCAAGTATTGCCACGTCTACTGTCCAGACTTTTGTCTTTCTTATTGGCAGTTAAGTCACGGGTGCCTAGTATGTGGCAGATGCCTGTTTGAATTCTAAAGGCCCAGAGCACTTTATTTCCTTCCAATGCACTATTGTTGCTACTTTGTGATGGTGTTGTTTGTCTCAGTCTGTGCAATCTTTTTACAGCAGCTAACCAGGTGATACACTGATTCTTTAGCTTCTTTGCAGAGGCGACACTTGCTATCTGTTACTGTTTTCTCAATTCTGGCTTTGTACACATTTATTCTTAAGGCTTGATCTTCTGCAGGAAACAAATTAGTCCCTCAGTCTCTTTCTTCAACTTTCCTGCTCTTAGCCATTGTTGAGTCTTGCTATTATCTGTTTCCATTGCTATTTTTTAATGTACTGGTTATGTAATGCTTTGTCTTCCTGTGCCTCTTTTCTGTTCTCCATTTGGTCTTTTTTTGTAGGCCAGCTTCAGTACTCAGTAGGCCTTCCTGGTATACTAGCTCCAGTGCATCTTCTTCATTGTTTTTCAGGTATTCTTCAATGGCCCTTTTTTGTTGTTCTTCAACCATCTGATGTACTTGCAACATTCCATGCCCACTTATTTTCCTTGGCAATAGAGTCTGTCAACATTGCTGCATGGATGAAGGGCATGATTCATTATTATTATTTTCCTGGTCTTCCTATCCAGGGCTTTTAGTTATGCTTGAGTACATTTCACTATTCCAGATGTGTATCTAATGACTGGAATTGCCCAGGTATTGTCTTGATGGTATTGGTTCCACTAATTTGGACTCTAAGATCCTTCTCACTCTTTTGATGTATTCATTTCTAACCTTTTTCTTGACTTGGTATGCTTGATGTTGTCACCTTGAAGGATGCCCACATATTTGTAGTGATCTTCATCGAGACTCTTGATGTTATTTCCATAGGGCATCTTGATTCCTGAAGTTTTCACTATTTTTCCCCATTTGATGGTAAGCATGCACTTTTGTCCAGTCCAAACTCCATTCCAATATCTTAGCTGTATATACAGACAGTGTTGAATAGCAATTCTATTTCAGATGGTGTTTATGGTTT
This sequence comes from Daboia siamensis, assembly GCA_024449315.1. Lineage (NCBI taxonomy): Eukaryota > Metazoa > Chordata > Lepidosauria > Squamata > Viperidae > Daboia > Daboia siamensis. Next base: position 57,013 of record JAKJMR010017699.1, on the reverse strand, counting down.
GTCACACAGTCATCCAGATACTCAGATTGAAATTAGCATATTATTACTATTATTGACTATTTTTTAGATTGTTGTACATTTCTGAGAGTAATTTGTTTTGTGAAATGGGCAGCCATATAAATCTGGCAAATAAAATAAAATTATGCAGTACTCTATTGCACTGCAGTGCAATATATACAGATTGTCCTCGTTTTACAGCCATTCATTTAGTGACTGTTCAAGGTTACAATAACATTGAAAAAAGTGACTTATGACCATTTTTTACAATTATGATTGTTGCAGAATTCCCAGTCATGTGATCAAAATTTGGATGCTTGGCATCTGGCATGTATTTATGAGAGTTGCAGTGTCCCGTGATCACATGGGGTCATGTGATCATCTTTTGCAAGCCTCAGACAAGCAAAGTCAATGGAAAGCCAGCTTCACTTAATAACCATTTTACTAACTTAAAAACTGCAGTGAGTCACTTAACAACTGTAGCAATAAAGATCATAAAGTATGGTAGGAAAAACTCCTGTCTTGCTTAGCAATGGACATCTTGGCTTCAACTCATAGAATCATAGAAATATTTAGGCCATTTACCCATTTCCCTTCTCAATATAACAGTCTAAATTAAAGTATTCCCAGCAGACTGACCATTAACCTCTGCTATTGTTCAGTCAGTGAAGAAGAGCTTACCATTCCCCAGGTCAAATTGTTCATTTCCTCTAAACTTCATATGAAATTTACCTTCCTATAATTTAAAACTATTATTCTATGATGAACTCTGAAATGATTGAGAACAGGGTTTTTGTATGTATAATATTTCATATATTTGAGGAATGTAATCATATTTCTCTTCAGTCATCCTTTTTCAAGGCTAAACATGCAGCTTCTTCAATTTCTCTTTATAGGTTTTAGTTTGTAGTCTCTGATCATTTTTGTTGCACTTCTCTGATTATGTTCTAGTTTGTCTCAGTGTTTCTTAAGTCCGATACCCAGAAATTGAATTAGTATTTGAGATGGGATCTGATCAGTACAGAATAAAGTGGATCTATGTTATAGATTTGTTTCTTATGAAGGTTACTTCTGCTTTCTAGAGCAGAGGTCCCCAACCTTTTGGGCATCAGGGGCCAGTGCCATGGATAAAGGTTTTTCTGTGGATCAGAGGGGATGTGGTTTTGAATACTACCTGCATCCCAAGGATGGAGCTTTACTTGTTTGTGCGGCCCGCTTGCTGGCATGCTGCGGACCAGTGCCAATTCACAGACTGGAGGTTGGGGACTCCCATTCTAGAGTATTAACTGTTCCAATAAAGGACAATATTTCTAACTCAGGGCTAAAATGAAGGGTCTTTGATACTCTCTTAACATCTTGCAGACGTTTCATTACCCAAACTATACATAACATCATCAGTGCTCTGTAAGAAAACAATCAAGGTCAGAAAGTCCCAAGGACCCCTCAGTATTACTGGTTCCATCCAATTTTGTGCTATCCAAAATGTGTTAAGGATTCCCACATTCTGGATTTCTTAATCCAAATCATAACAATATTTAAATAAGGTATTTGAACCTTATTGTACCTCTCTGATGAAGAACCATTGATGAACATTCTTTGAATCTTTTTATTGCAAGTTTTTCCTTTCATCATGCACTCAGTCTACACTTAACTAACTTGCTGTTCAGAATTCAATGGATATTTTTTAAATGCTTTCTTGAAATAAAGGTATATTAAATGTATATCATTTCCACAACAAACATTTTCACAAAGATTCCTCAAAGCTTGTTTTCAGCTTCAGCTATACTTCTGGTAATTACCACACTGTTTTTAAGATGTTCAAGGTACTGCTTTATAAATCTCTATAACATCTAAGCAAAGTCAAGAGATAGTCCCACACCATGTTTCTATGAGTCCCATACTTTAATCCTGTCTCTTTCCTCATCCTACTTTTCACAAATTCCTGGTGATTTACATACTTTAGTTAGAGAGATTGAAGCAAATAGAACAGGAAGTTAGGTGCCTTTAGCTGCTTTATTGTTTATTAGCATTCTGCCATTTTACTGAGCATTTTTACTTTGAATGTATTGTAAAATCCTAAAGTTACATGTGGACCAAGCAACAGTTAAAGTGGTAAACTTCAACATTCAAAGCCTCAGCCACATAGTCAGTCTGTGTTATCAGTTTATGTTAAACTGTATTTCCATGCAAAAGTACAACTGAAAAATGTATGGAAATCCTGCAGGCCATCTCATCTTGAGTTATGTGGACCAATATTCTAATCTGATTCCAGGCACCATCTTCAGTGCATTACTGCTGAGCAGGTGCTTCTAATAATTGAGAAACATATTTTAAATGTGCACCTGTTACTCTGCCAGTTTCACATATAAAAAATCGTGAATCATGAACTAAACTCGTATCAGAAGAATAACAGTAGGAATGACAGCTAGCAAACATGGATTTTGATGATCCAGACATAAGAAATCTGGAGGAAAATGGTCAGTGACCTAACCACAGTATTTATCTGGACTCTATGTCTGTTAACTTGGGTATCCTATTTCTCTCTAACCTGAATATCTTCCAATTAAACTCTTTAAAAATATTAAATTTTGCCCTGTATAATTATAACCACATCGAGACATCACACAAAAATACATTAAGAGGGCTCTCTTTCAATACTTTTAATTTGGGAATAGTGGGCACCTTGGCAATGCTCGTGCTTCTCTACTTTAGTCCACATACTAATAAGAGTCTAACATTTCAGTCTTTACAATTCAGGAGGTGTATAGAATTTCTCCCCTTTTATGTTACACCCAGGGATCTCTTGGGTGCCATAATGGAAAAAGATGCCCTTCAGCATGTGGCCATTTGTCTTATGGTATTCACTTAGGGTATTTGAGCAAGACTCCCATTATAATTTCTGACGAATTCACATCACCCTGCATCCTGTCTTCTAATATTTATACACATGCTGTATCACTGAGGCAGTCGTAATGTAATTTGGAAACAGCACATCCAAGACTTAATGTTTCTTGGAAAAAAAACCCCATTCGATTTGGTAGACTGCAATCCCTATGAACTTGGCCACGATGGCCCATATATCGCGAAGGGATCAGAGCGGGGAGCCCAGAGGATCCGCTCACGGGAGAAATCGCCGTCCCGTGTTGAGGGATCCTGCGCCTCCGCTGTTAACAGACGGAATCCCAGGAAACGACTCCTTGCCGAAGCGGAAAGTTGAAGATTTGCAGGTGCCTTTCTTTATTTGTTCCCAAACTTGATAACAGACAAAGAAGCTTCCCTGCTCGTGAAGGTCGGAAAACTTTTCCAAGGAAAAGAAGAGCAGTCGCAAAGCGCCGGCCGAGGCGTGTTCTCTGTGGGCAGCTTAACGCTGCCTCTGCGGGGGCCATGAGGACTTTCCCTCCGGGGTTCTCGGTTCCTGCCCGTGGGGCAAGTAGATAAAGAAGGGCGTTAGACTCGATCTCCTCTTTCCTCTCCTCGATGGGAGGGAGGGAGGGAAGGAAGGAGCGAGCGAGCGAGCGAGCGGCGGGAGAGCCAAGAGCCGGGTGTTGACTTGTCTGAGCTCTTGTGTCCCCAGCGCCCTGTCAACATTTGACGTCCCCTCCCCCACTACACATCTTCCCTGCGTCCTCCTTTCCCGGGAGAGGATGGGAGGAGTTTCCTCTCGGACTGAAAAGGCCACCGCGAGGGGGGGGGAGGTTAGTGACCTGACCCCTCCCCCCCTCCGCTTTTTAGGAGGTCTGGATTCTTGCATAAATTATGCCAGCAGTTGATGACGTTAGGGGGCGGGGCCTGGGGAGCGCGCGCTCTTTCCTCCCTCCCGCTCGCCCACGGAAAGGAGGGTGGATAGTGGCGTCGGGAGCGCGCCTCGTGGCGGGCGGAGTGAGCCAGCGAGCGGACAGGCAGGGGGCGGTAGCAGCGGCAGCCGCCTGGCTGGCTGGTGTCCCTCGGCTTCTGCGGACGCGCTCGGGAACTATCGGATTAAACTTGAATCGAGTGAAATTACACAAAGGAGGGAAGCAGATCCGGGACCCGGTAGAAACCTCGAGGACCCTCAGTGACCCCTGGCCGGCCCGGATCAGGGGTATCCGCCCGCCTCGCTTTGACTGCCCGGCCGAAACCAACTCCCGGTGCGTGTGCGCCTGTGTGGGTCTCTTCTCTCCGCGCTTGCTTGTTTGTTTGTTTGTTTGTTTGCGGGGAAGAGGTGCTCCCGGGCGCCCCGGCTGTCCTCACCTCCTGCTCCGCTTCCGAGGACGGCGCCGAGCCCGTCCTGACCCGGTAAGTGACCTCGCCTTGAGAATCGGGGCGAGCCAGAGGGCAACGGCGCACCGGCTCCGGAGCTGCTGCCCGGCTGACCGGGCCCCACGGCAGGTCGGGGGAGGGGTAATGAGAGAAATGGAGCCCGTGTGTGCGTGCGCGGATCCTCGCCCGGTTTCCGCCGGTGCTGCTCTGGTCCATGTGCATCCCCGGCCGAGGAGCTTTCCAGGATGTGGGGGTGGAGAGGGGGAAGGCGAGAGAAAGGAAGGAGGAGGGAGAAGCGAGCACACCGGAGAGCGGGACCGGAGCGACTCCGGCGGCGCTTCTCTTTCTGACCTCCCCTCCCCTCCGCCCCTCCCCGGTTCTTTCCTCGAGCGCAAGTTTGGAGGGCA
>JAKJMR010017699.1:9181-52360 GCA_024449315.1 Daboia siamensis | reverse complement strand
GGCGGAGGACCGAGGGACTCCCGGGAACGCTCTCCCTCCGCCCTGCTGGCCATGCCGAGCGCTCCCGGCCCTGGCAGCACAACAAGCGCTAACAAAGTGCGGGGGCCGGCCCTCCCCGCCTCCCGCTAGCCTGATCCGGGGGCTCATCGCGGACACATGGAGCTGTTGGAGGCGGAGGGGAGGAGAGAAAGAGGAGAGGGGAGTGCGAGGGAACTGAAGGAAATGGAGGTGATGGTGGCGCGGGGGGGGGAGTGGGTGGGGGAGAGGCACGAGGTTGCGCCGGGGTTATTTGTCTTCTCTGAAGAGAAGCGGGGAGGTCGGCGGTGGGAGTGAAACGGGAGTCACACGCGGGGGACGGTTCGGGGAGGGGTTCCCTACTGTTTCCTAACAACCCAAGAAGAAAACTGGGGGGGCGGGCGGGAGAGGGAGGGAAGAAGGGAGAGAGACGCTGTCTAAGCGGGCTGGCGGCGGCAGCAGCAGCAGCAACAACAACATAATAGAGACTTAACCCCGCGGACCAAGTCTGCTTCCCTTTCTCTCTCCGTGTATGTCTTTCTCCTCCCCCCCCCCCCCCCCCCCAACATCGCCACCTTTCGCCTGCGCGCTTCTGTCTCTTCCCTGGTCAGAAGCGGGTCGCCGAGAAGGTTTCTATGGTGTTCATAGTTTCCCCCTCCCTTCCCGAAACCAAGGCCATTTTGAGGGTGAGCGGAAAAGGTGGTTTGAGGCCAGGCGGTCAGGGAGTGTGTCTGTTTAGGTTTGATTCAGCCGAGGAAACGGGTCTAGCCAGGGATTTGGTTTCTGTCGGGCTGGGATTGGTGGGTGCCTTGGTGCGGGGCGCTGGGCTGGTGGAAGTGGGAAACGGACGCCGGAGGGGAGGATGTTGGTGGGGGAGTTGATGAGGGGGTGGGGAGAGTGTTGTGAGTGGGTCTCGGAGAAGGAGCAGCCATCATTATACTGCATTCATTTTTTTTTCTGGATGGTATTGCATAAGGGGCAGTCTCCTGGAGCGTTTGACACCCTCTTAAACTGAGAATGGGGGCAGTGCTGGGGAGACACCAGGCTTATGGGACAGTCTGGGTAGGCAGTAAATTGGAGAGTTTCTCCAAAGCACTTTTGAATATTGCTCACGCTTTGCTTGAAAGTAGTTTCTTTAAGGAGACAATAGACAAAAGAAAAGTAGCAGGACACGGGGAGTTTCCTTTGAAATATTAAGGGAATGTTAGGTGCAACAGTCTACACTTTCTAGTTTGCCTTTGTTTTTGTTTGGTGAGCTATTCAATATGCTTTTTAGTAGGATTAGTTAGGTTAAAAAAGATAGGAAACCCCCCTCCCCCAATACTTGATCCTTGTGTATTTCAGTTTGGAAAGTTAAAATCTCAAATCAGTAATTGCCCTGTCCTGCAAAACAAATGAGTTCCTTAATTTTATTTTTTGAGCTGTAACTCATCTTTTTAATTGAAGAAATCTATTTGTATGTATCTTAATATGTACAATAAATACAAGAATAAAAGTTGAATGAAATATTTCTCTTTTCTCACAGATCATCCAGTGTAACAAGACAAAAAAAATCATAGAGACTGTGACTCTAGCAGCATGGGTAGCTGATTTATCCCAATTATAAAGCCAGTTAGTTTGCAGTAATGTGTGAGTATTACTAATTTTAAAAATCAGATTTGTTAATTATTTTTGTAGAAGCCATGATTCATATTTTTCCCAGTTAGAATACTACATCTGTTGCTTGAAGTATTCTTGTTTTATTGCTGAACAGCAGAGGCTCTTAGTCTTTAACCTAAAATGGCAGCTTAATTTGACTAGGGCCCCATTCATTGACAATGATAATAAAAAGGCTGAAAGCTAAACGTAGCTGAATACATTGTTTAGAATACAACTGAGAATTCTTCCTTCCTTTATAGGATATGCAGAGACCACAACTTTGCATTAAGACTATGAAAGTTCCCCAAAAAAACTATGGACTGTCACTCATATTTAAAAACAAAATTGCTTTTTTGGCCATCATTTTAATGATAATTCTGAATATAATGTATATTTGACAAATTTGTTCTTTTAAACATAAAACCAATAATTGGAAATTGAGTGTAATTCTTAGTGCAAGTGTCTCATTTCAAAAAAATATATTCTTTTACTCTTCCTGAACTCAACATTTTTGGAACATCTGTATAGTTAAAAATACACATGTCATATTTTTTACTATTATGTTTTACTATGTTACTATTTCTAGGGTCTAGGGGAACTCATTTTGTAAAGGTTTATTAATTTCCTAAGTTTAGTTAGAAATATTAGACAAGTTTTAGAAACTTGCTACCTTTTTATGCAATTCTTTATACAGGTTATTGTTCGGAATGTTTTTGTTGATTTTTCAAATAAATGATTGTTGAAATAAGATACAGAGCATATTTAAGATCTGCAATTAAATGTAGTCTTCAAACTCAATGCATCACATCTGAAAATTGTGTTCTATGAGTGAAGACATCCTTTGTAATCACTATTGTAGCTATTAACTCACAATAACTTGAGAATTTTATAACAATCTAAAACTCTTCCAAGGCAAGGAGATTTTATTGATTGGTGATTACTATTTTGAAGATTGATAGAAAAATTCTAGAAGATTCAGACTGCACTGTTACAACATAAAATATTTATTTATTAATTTTGTCTGAATCTGGAAGTTGAACAGCTTATGTAGAAAAAGAACCTTGCAGTTTCCCAAAGTTTGCACTGCAGATTTGAGAAGGTTGAAAAGTTCAGTATCTAAATGGGAAATATTCTTTTACATATAGAACCATAACCATTAGGAAAAAACATGACATTAGATACATGTTACATGGTTGAAGATTCATAGATGTAAAGCTAAATACATTTTTCAGTTGCTGAAAGTTCAGGTGGAGGTAGATTCTTGAGAGGCATTTTAAGGTTTTCTGCAGCACAGGACAGGGAAATACCCTTCTCCATTTTGAAACTGTCTGCCTTATCTTTACAGTTATGCTCAGTCTTTGAACTTAGCATAATCTAAAAGAACAATATCTTTCCCTCTAAGAGACAGTATCAGGCATAAGTTTTGGCTGATTTCTAAATCTATTGGAATTTGAAGCTCTATGGCATTATTTGCTGGGGAGAACTTGTAAGCTATTTTGGGGAGATGTAAAAAATGGAGATCAACAAAACATTTTGTAGGGCTTTACCTTCAAGTTTTGATTTATGAATCTAGTTAATTCAGTGATGTTGGATTGTAGAAACCTCATACCCATCTCAATATGGTTCTAGATTTTATGTGGACATTCCATTTTTCACATCTTGAGCAACCATGCAAATTAAGCACAATCTTGCACAAACATCTGTAAATAGCTGTAGAAACAAGGGTTCAATAGGAGATTCCAGTTGTGTGTGGGTGTTTTGAAACTGCATATCAGATTTCGTGTTCTATTGAGGAAACACAGTTGTACCCACAACAAGCATGATTACCACATAGTGCAGAACAGTCCTTGCTGTGGAACATACCAGATATCCTCAACTTAGGAAGTTTAGTTCAGTGATGTGTCTGCAGCAGTTTTAATGTTTTGAGGTGATTAGAAGAAGTACTCTGATCCCATGCATTACCATCAACCATATCTGAATGGTCTGTTTGCTTTTAGTTTATTTCAGAGAGATAGTCACCATTTTTGAAGCAACCATTATGTTTTGTACATAGTGATTTAGGGGCAAAAGAAATATTGTATCCCAGAAATTTTCTTTTGGATAATCATATAGTATTAAGTAGTGATGCTTTATATTTGTCTATTACTATAAAATTTAGTTACACATTATATACGTTCAGTAATAGCTGAAATAACTACAAAATATACCCAGACCTATCACTAGAACATTGACTTGCCTCTTCTATTGTAAGTTTTTTTTCTTTCTACACTGTTTAATGGAAGTGTGCGTGTGTATTTGATTGGAAAGATTATGTAGTTTTTCTCACCAGCACATCTTGTAGCATGTCCTTATCATCTCATTCAAAGCAGATTATTTGTTAACTATGTATTATGGTTTCTTAAATAAGCTACAATTGTCTATTCATCCAACTGCAAACCCAAACTAAGATTATATTATAGGATATCATAAATTATGAACCCATCTACTGTTTTGACTTTAAAATAGAAATAAAATACAATATTCTTTTATCCTGCTGATCAATGATCTGTATAATTGCTAATATCTACTACAAATCAGTTTTCTGAATTAAATATTCTAAAGTTTGAAATACTTCCCAAAATTGTTAAGCAGTTAAGACGTGATTAGTTTCTGGGTTTCAGTACTATCTCTTTGGATTTACATATTTTGAAATTTTAGACTTAAAAAGCATAATTTTGATCTTTTAAAATCCTAAATTAAGAATAAAGACTAGATTGTATCCACCCTATAATAAAATGGAAGTGGTTTTGTTACTTTCTGTATGCTATGTGCTATATGATAAGATTATTTTGTTCGTTCGGGACTTTTTAATCAATTTTTTAACAATTACAGTTTTCGTAACAACCATATGAATCAAAGTTTCTGATATAGCGGTAAACCAATTTGAAATTAGATTGAATCAGTTGAATTATGAAGCTGACTCTCCCACTATAGTACAGATAGTCCTCGATTTACAATCACAATTGAGCATAAAAATTTCTGTTGCTAAGCAAGACAATTGTTAAGTGAGTTTTGCCACATTTTACCATCTTTCTTGCTATATTTGTTAAGTGAATCAGTGCAGTTGTTAAGGTAGTAACATGGTTAAGTCTGGCTTCCGCATTGACTTTGCTTGTCAGAAAATGTCAAAAAGTAATCACATGACTCTGGAACACTACAATCATCATAATTTAAGCTAGTTGCCAAACGTCCAGATTTTGATCAGATGACTGTGAGAATGCTACAATGGTCGTAAGTGTGAAAAATGGTCATAAGTCACCTTTTTTGGTGTCGTAACTTCAAACGGACATTAAATGGTTGTAAATTGAGGGCTACCTGTATTTTGTTGTTAGTTCAGCCAAAATATAAGTTTGGTCTCATGAGATCCTTGAATTTAAAGCTAACTGAAAAAGGAAAAATGCCAATATTTCAAGTTTTTCTAATGGTTAGTGAACTTTCTGTGTTTGGGCTTACAGTATTCCAAAACAGAGTGTATGGCAGAATAATGTGTACATAGAAGGAACAACATCTGTCCATCATTCCCATGAAAATGAATCTGATATAATGTACCCAAAAAACTATGATATATGTTCAAATAAAAAGATGCTGTCCTCTTATAAGAAAATGGGTTTAAAATGAAGACAATAAGGAATTTCAGTTCAGCAGGAAATTGAAAAAAAGTAGTAGCAAAAATAGTATTTATGCTAGAGATTCCCATGGTTCTAAAACCCAAGTCCAAAGTTAAGAGGACACAATTTCATATTAGAAGAATTGGAATATGATAGACTGAATAGTGAAAAACACATTTGAATATTTTCTATGAAACTTGTATTTATTCTATCTCAGACATAGAATGAATTTTCAGATTGAGTAAACCTGTAAGAATATTTGGTGAGATCTTTCTGCAGACATGGGAGAATTTTCACTATAGATGTTAACTTGACCAAGCTTGTAAAAAATTGATCTTGGTGCTTAGGTCTGAAAATAAGTGGAAAATGGTATACAGTACAAAAATTTTGGAATTTCAGTTTCTCTGTTTTACATAGCTTAGTAACATTTACTATGAACAGTGTACTGTATTGACAGTGTGAATATCTTTTTGATATAGTGCATTTTTGTTAATGCATGGATTATGAATATTGTTTACCATTATGAACATATACTTGTGCCCATATCAAGGAACAAATCCTTCAACATGTTAAAGTTGAAATTATTTTAGAAAATAACATGACTATGAAGCCATCTATTAGGTGATAATAGTAGCGGACAATGAAGATTTCCAGATTTTTAAAATATGGCATTCTCAACTCTTATTACTAGAATTTTAAATTTGGGAAGCTATTCTTGGAATTAATAAAATGCTATTGCTATTTTTCAAATCTAATTTCTTATTTGCAGTTGATTTCATGGACTTTTAAGTTTATGCTTCTGCTTGATCTTAGAATCATAGTCTCATAAACTTGAAAGTGGTTATTTGGTCATAGGCCCAGCCCTTTTCTCACTGCAGGAATTCAAACTATAATAATGAGAGAAATCTATCCACCCTCTTTTTGAATACATCCACTGAAGGAAAACTTGCTACCTTGATTAATTGATTGCTCCTAGAATTTATTTTTCTATAACAAGACATTGTTCTTTACTCTGCATTCTGGAATCATTTAATAGGTCTTGATCTCTCTGCTGCCTTTTCTCTTAATTTGTTCTCATCTCTGCAGCTTTTGGGGGTTTCTCTGATTTGTTTTTAAAATATGGTCCCCATTATTGATGACAGAACTTGAGCTGAGTTAAGCAGTGAAAGATATAATAAAGCAGTTCTTATGATTTGAAAATATATTTTTGTTGATGCAGCTTAACATTTATCTCTATTTAATTACTTCAGACCATTTTTAACCATTAACAATATTTTCAGTTATTCCTGCTAGAAAGATAGAATCTATCTCATCTAGTTTTGTACATTGCAAATTTCATTTATTTCACTTCTTAATTCAATTCATTAATAAAAAAATAGGAAGAATATATTGCCCCGATTGAGACACACACCATTCAGTACTTCAGTTTACGAAGAACAGCCGAATAGCAATATTTGACTGTTATGTTCAAGCCAGTTGTGCTTCTATGTACTAGACATGATGTCTATTCCATATGTAAGTAGAATACTAATCAGAATATCATAAGGTATTTTGTAAGTTACTTTACTCAATTAAGATTCAGCTGAGCATTCCCACAATCTACTAAGGAATTCAAAGTAAGATTAATATGATGATGTATATTCTTACAAATTCATCCTGACCTGGTAAGTATTGGTTATAGATTTTAGAATCTGCTGTACAATCTTCACAAGTCTGTCTGTCTGTCTGTCTGAAGGTTGGTCTTTCTGTCTGTCTGTCTGTCTAATTATCTATCCATCTTTATTACTTTTATAAATGTTTACAAATAACTCAAGGCGGCACACATACAACACACCTTCCTTTTCCTATTTTCTCCAAAACAACTCTTTGAGGTTGGTTGGGCTGGCCCAAAATCACCCAGCTGGCTTCCTGCTTTCAAGCATGGTGCCTTACTCACATCAAACTACAAATACTGAATGTCAGACCAGAACACTACTGATCTGTAGTGTTCTCAACCTTCCTTTTCTTTCTTTTTGTAGACAAGATCACACTTATATCCTCCAATATTCTGCAGGATAGACAATTAATCATTTCTCTCTCCCTTATTTATAGAAGTAATATTTGTGTACCAAAGTGCCTAACAATCAGAGACATCTTAGAAACTCTCAGTATAAATAAATATGCTCACCAAGGGTAATAAAAATTATAACAGCATCATAAGATTAAAAAAAGCCCCAAAGTCATATGTTCACCAGTATATAACAATATTAAAAGCATACCTTTGTCTTAGACTAGAGCACAGGTCCGCAACCCGCGGCTCCGGAGCCGCATGCGGCTCTTTCAGCCGTCTCCTGCGGCTCCCAGTCCTCTGCCATGTGCAGTCCAAAAAAAAAAGTGGGACTATAAAAGTTCAACCAATCAATTCAAATATGCAGGGTAGGTGCATATCTCGCCTTGGCTCCACTCTTCAGTCAAGCCCTGTTCTGTGCATGCGTGCATGTATTTGCATGTGCACACATTTTTTGCGGCTCCCAGTTTTTCCTTTTGTGAGGGAACTGGTTCCGAGTGGCTCTTTCACTGTTTCAGGTTGCTGACCCCTAGACTAGAGTGTAAAGGCAGTTCTTCTGAAACCTGGGACAAAAGGAGTAGAGACTATCTCAAAAGGGAAGAGTTCCAGAGCATGTGGTCAGCGATTGGAAATGCTCATTTCCTAGAACCTGAATGGAAGTTAACCCTGTCCAATCTGTTTGAACGGGCAGATGAATATGGGAAAAAACAGTCACTCCAACAATTCAGTCAGGAACCATCTTGAACTTTAAAGGTGACAACCAGCATCTTGAATCGCACCTGGAATCCAGCTGGTATTCAGTGATGCTATCCTAGATTCATTTGATCCATAGTTTCAAAACCACTGTTTTGGAGAGATTTAATCTCAGTCTGTACTGATAGAATATCCTCTTTTCAGAAAAGATGTTCTGATAGTGGCTTTCTAGCCTTTCTAAGAAGAAAAAAAACCCATGGGAACATAATGCTTTTTTATTATTTTGATTGATCAAAATGTTTGATGATAAAGTATGATAGAAAGAAGTATATTAAGTCACATGCAGAATCCAAAGTATGTTTTCACACACTTACCTGTTGCAAGATTTATTAAAACATCTGCTAAGTGAACAATAATGTTTTCAGGACTCTATTTTTCTTTGAGTATCCTCTCTAGTATACTTAGGTCAAGTTTTCCCTTTTTGCTGCTGAGCCTCATTAATATGCAACTAATTTTAATTGGCAATCTGTAGGGAATTGGTCTGCTCATAATTCATAGGAGTAAATCATAACAGTGACAGTATTCATCACTGAGTAGCAGTGCATTTCTAAAACTCATGTCTGTGGTCAGATCTCTCTATTATAATAGAAAATTACCTTGAAGTACACCCCAGTGACCACTTCCATTGGGTTAGGTCATTTTTAATTTATTTAAAAAACTTCAGAAAAGTGCATAAACACAAACAGAAAATAGAAAACAAATAAAAAGTACAAAAAACATAAGTAAACTTAAAATTAAAAAATCAATAAGGTTGTGACTTTCTGGTATATCATTACTATAATAAATTATGAAAATTGAATATATTGCTGTAAATAGCTTAAAATATGGTTGAGATATAAACAAAGGTAAATACCAAGAACCATGGTCAACACAATATACATCACCACACAAAAGCTACAATACAAAGTTAAAACTGAAAGTCTGTTTGGATTTAAATATCCCGTAAAAGAGAGAAGCATTGACTCTCTATATAATCCCTTCTCCCTTTCAAAAAATTAGTTGAGGTAGAAATCAATATATCAGATTATTGTCCAGAAATGATTTCTACTTTGGATTAATTTTGATGTGAGATTTAAAGTGCAAAAAAGTATATTCCCACAACTTAGTTAACCGTACTTCCAAAGGGGGAATCAAATGATCTTTCCAGTAAGAAACATAAAATAACCTTATAGCAATTAATGTGTACAAAGCTAATCTGTTATACCTGGAAGGAATGTGTGGTTTAGCAAAATTTAATAAGAGTGGGAATGGGAATTCTATTTCTGCAATTTGTTTCATTCTGATATGAATAATACTGGACAAAAAGGATTGTTTCAAAAGTTTTGCTATTTGAAAATATTTGGTGAGTATGATAGACCCCCTTCAAACTGAACACAAATATAATTTCAGAATGATTCTATTATCTAGGAATCTTGAAAAATAATGAAAAACTTTTAATAACTGATATATTTAGTTGCATAATATTTCCAACATGCTGCATGAGTTCAACAGGGCTAAAAGTGTATTGCTGTTGATTTCATTTGTGTTCGGTATCTGATGCATCTTGCTGCAGTGTCCAGTAATAGCCAGCAATGATGAATTTCAGTTGTCCTGATACCGTTTTTCCATTATGACAGTGTGTTGGTGAAATCTTCCATCATTTTCCGTCACTGTTTGCACTTAGATTATTGGGAAAGAAGATCCAGCGTGAATGCAGAAAATAAATCTTAAGTGACATTTCATAGTCTTGTATGCTGTAAGAAGTTTGTCAACTAGTGGAATGTAATTGGTGTTCTGTAATTGCCAAGAAAATTTTCAGCTATATCCTTGAATACTTTCCAGGCAGTTTTCTCTGGCCGTACTAACAGCTTTTTGAACCGCTAGTCATTGATGATGTATCTGACTTGTGGACCAACAAAAATGCATTGGCATCAGTTATTCTAGGAAACATTGGTCTCAAATAAATTAAACTGCACGTTGGCCACATACTTCTGTTCTGGAACCAAATTGTTTCAGAGTGGCCATTTTTTTTAATGTAATGTGATTCTCTTGCATCATTGTCCCATTTGCATATGTAACAGTACCTGGTATATATACTAGATGCATTCAAAGCACAGAGCCACTACTTTTAGATCTCCACAGATATTCCAGTTGAACCTGGTGTACTAGATGTGCTTCAGTAACAAGGCCATGTTTTTATTTTTCTTTCATGTCTGCCAATAGGCACTGAAGGATGTACACTGACATAGTATAAAGACAGAAGATTTTTATAAAACAGTATTCAATAGGTTAAATTACAAGTTATTTACATGATTAGCAGCCAAAAATCTGTAAGTTACAAAATCTTTGTTAGCCATTGTAATTTTCATTGTAATTGTTGAGCTTTAGAACATTGCTACCAGATATGGAAAAAATAATCTGACCTGCTCATTATATTTCCAACAATTTTTAGAGAAGAAATTATCCAATTTTGCAATTTATTCAGAATAAATTTAATATTCTTTTTACACTGAAATTATCATTTTTGCATCTCTGTTACTCCATTCAGATTCTTCATTTATTTGATCATGCAGATTTTTTAAAACTAAATTTTATTGAAGGTTTTAAACATAACATTAACAGCTAACATGAAATAGAACAAAGAAAGAAAAGGAGGAAAAAGGAAAACAAAACGTGGAAAGACTAAAATAAATAAAAAGAAACTTCTGATTTTCTCTGTAGCAAATACTGTATGTGTATGATTAAAAAATTATCTCTTTACAAAATTAATTACAAAAATGTTCACTCTTTTCCAATATCTATTTTTTTTTCTAATCATGAAAACTACAAGTCATAAGTGCATTTTTCCCATTTCATTCAAATCATCTCTAAGAGTTTCCAGACAACTCTAAATGTAGATACTGTCTTTTCTCTGATCAAGGAAGTTAGCTATCTTTGTAAGCTACTCCCATCATCTTCACCAACCAATCTCCCATAATGGGTGTGTTGAACCTTTCCACCACTGAGCATATAATAATCTCACTACAGTTGTCATATATAAATACTGAATTCCAGTGACTGTAGTTGCCTGCATCATTGAATGAAGTTTCTTTGCACTTTTTTTATTAATGGACATTTAATAATGAAGTGAGAAATCTGGACTTACTATTTTTCTATATTCATACCACACATCAATATATTATTTATTATTGCATGATTTCTTATAAATTGTTTATTTCTGTTGGTATCAACCAGAAATATTTATGCAAACCATCTGGAAGTCTAGCGCCTTCCATAGAATTAGCTGAGCCATAAGGAGATATAATCCACTCTGAGACCCAGGTTAAACAATTAGCATGGTAATACAGTTTAAAGTTCAGAACTGCTAATCTACCCTCTCTTTTGAGTAATTTTGAATTTCCAGTGGGTTGTATAGAAATAAAAACTTGATTTGGCTGGCTGCTCTGAAATTTACAAATTCCATTATAAAATGTAGTATTTCCAGCATAAAAAATTTCTATCATTTATGTTCTTTATAAAGAGTTCAGAAATCATCCCTCTAACTAAGGCCAAACAATGAAAATTTTGAGCATAATAAATAGGCTAGTCATTTTATTTTAGCTATGTTTGCTTTGTACCATATTTATTCTATCTTTGCAATTAATTTGGTTGATAGAACTCCATCCTATTTACCATATAGTGTCTGGTAAGCAAAAAACTATTTTATCATTCCTTTTTCTATAACTATGCTATGTGATTTATGTATTAGAATAATAACATTTCATAGTGTTGTATCAAAATTGTGTGTGAAGTTTATTTTAACTAAAACTGAAGGAGAAAGTTTCTAAATTAGAAAACAGTTTGTATGTGGCGTTCTGAATATTTTAAAATTAGTTTTGATTGAAATAACAGAACTTAGTGGAACTTTGATGAATTATGGAATCTTTCTATAGCTTTGACTTAGTTCATTTACCAATTGTTGTTGTTAGCTGCGAAGTCGTGTCCGACCCATCGCGACCCTATGGACAGCATTCCTCCAGGCCTTCCTGTCCTCTACCATCTTCTGGAGTCCATCTAAGCTCACTCCTACTGCTTCAGTGATTCCATCCAGCCACCTCATTCTCTGTCGTCCCCTTCTTCTATTGCCCTCGATCTTTCCCAGCATTAGGGTCTTCTCCAGTGAGTCCTTCTTTCTCATTAGGTGGCCAAAGTATTTGAGTTTTAGCTTCAGGATCTGGCCTTCTAAAGAGCAGTCAGGATTGATCTCCTCTAGGACTGACCGGTTTGATCGCCTTGCAGTCCAAGGGACTCGCAGGAGTCTTCTCCAGCACCATAGTTCAAAGGCCTCAATTCTTTGGCGCTCAGCCTTTTTTACGGTTCAACTTTCACTGCCATACATTGCAACTGGGAAGACCATAGCCTTGACTATACATACTTTTGTTGACAGGGTGATGTCTCTGCTTTTTAATGTGCTGTCTAGATTTACCATGGCTTTCCTCCCGAGGAGCAAGCGTCTTTTAATTTCTTGGCTACAGTCCCCATCTGCAGTGATCTTGGAGCCCAGGAAAATAAAATCTGTCACTACCTCCATTTCTTCCCCATCTATTTGCCAGGAATTGAGAGGGCGGGATGCCATGATCTTGGTTTTCTTAATGTTAAGTTTCAACCCAAGTTTTGCACTCTCCTTCTTCACCCGCAACAAGAGGCTCTTAAGTTCCTCTTCACTTTCTGCCATTAGAGTGGTATCATCTGCGTATCTAAGGTTGTTGATATTTCTTCCGGCAATCTTAATTCCAAGTTTCGATTCATCTAGCCCTGCCTTTCTCATGATGTGCTCTGCATATAAGTTAAATAGGCAGGGCGACAGTATACAGCCTTGCCGGACTCCTTTCCCAATTTTGAACCAATCAGTGGTTCCATGTCCAGTTCTCACTGTTGCTTCTTGACCCGCATATAGGTTTCTCAAGAGACAAATAAGATGGTCTGGTACTCCCATCTCTTTAAGAACTTGCCACAGTTTGTTATGATCCACACAATCAAAGGCTTTAGCATAGTCAATGAAGCAGAAGTAGATGTTTTTCTGGAACTCCCTAGCTTTCTTCATGATCCAGCATATGTTGGCAATTTTATCTCTAGTTCCTCTGCCTCTTTGAAATCCTGCCTGTACTTCTGGTAGTTCTCGATCCACATACTGCTGAAGTCTAGCTTGTAGGATTTTAAGCATGACTTTACTAGCATGAGAAATGAGTGCAATGGTGCGATAGTTTGAACATTCTTTGGCACTGCCTTTCTTTGGAATTGGAATGTAAACTGATCTTTTCCTATCCTGTGGCCACTGTTGAGTTTTCCAAATTTGCTGGGAAATTGAGTGTAGCACTTTTACTGCATTGTCTTTTAAGATTTTGAATAGCTCAGCTGGAATACTGTCACCTCCACTAGCTTTGTTGTTGCTCAGCTTTTCTAAGGCCCACTTCACTTCACATTCTAGGATGTCTGGCTCGAGGTCAGTGACCACCTCATTGTGATTATCAGGGACTTTAAGCTCATTCTTGTATAGTTCTTCTGTGTAATTTTGCCACCTATTCTTAATCTCTTCTGCCTCTGTTAGGTCCCTGCCATTTTGGTTCTTTATCATGCCCATTTTTGCATGAAACATTCCCTTCATCTCTCCAATTTTCTTGAAAAGATCTCTGGTCCTCCCTATTCTATTGTTTTCTTCTATTTCTTTGCACTGTTCATTTAAGAAGGCATTCTTATCTCTTCTAGCTATTCTCTGGAATTCTGCATTCAATTGGGCGTATCTTTCTTTTTCTCCCTTGCCTTTCGCTTGCCTCCTTTCCTCAGCTATTTGCAAAGCTTCCTCAGACAGCCATTTTGCTTTCTTGCATTTCTTTTTCTTTGGGATGGTTTTGGTTGCTACCTGTTGTACAATGTCGCGAACCTCTGTCCATAGTTCTTCAGGCACTCTGTCTATCAGATCTAATTCCTTAAATCTATTTGTCACCTCTACTGTATATTCAACAGGGATATGATTTAATTTATACCTGAGTGGCCTAGTGCTTTTCCCTACTTTCTTCAGTTTAAGCCTAAACTTTGCAAGGAGAAGCTCATGGTCTGAGCCACAGTCAGCTCCTGGTCTTGTTTTTACTGACTATAGAGCTTCTCCATCTTTGGCTGCAGAGTATATAGTCAATCTGATTTCTGTGTTGACTATCTGGTGATGTCCATGTGTAGAGCCGTCTCTTGGGTTGTTGGAAAAGAGTGTTTGCTATGACCATTGTATTCTCTTGACAAAATTCTATCAACCTGTGCCCTGCTTCATTTTGCACTCCAAGGCCAAACTTGCCTGTTATTCTGGTTATCTTTTGGCTTCCTACTTTAGCATTCCAATCCCCCATGATTATAAGAACATCATTTTTGGGTGTTAGTTCTATAAGATGCTGTAGGGCTTCATAGAACCGGTCAATTTCATCCTCTTCAGCATTGTTGGTTGGGGCATAGACTTGGACTACTGTGATATTGAATGGTTTGCCTTGGATTCGAACTGAGATCATTCTGTCATTTTGAGGATTGTATCTCAGTATTGCTTTTCCTACTCTTTTATTGACTATGAAGGCTACTCCATTTCTTCTGAGGGATTTTTGGCCGCAGTAGTATACCTGATGGTCATCTGAATTAAATTCACCCATTCCTGTCCATTTTAGTTCGCTGATACCTAAGATGTCGATGTTCAGTCTTGTCATCTCTTGTTTGACCATGTCCAGCTTTCCTTGATTCATGGATCTTACATTCCAGGTTCCTATGGAGAAAAAATCTTTACAGCATCGGACTTTCCTTTCACCACCAGACACATCCACAGCTGAGCGTCCTTTCGGCTTTGGCCCAGTCGCTTCATTCTTTCTGGCGCTACTAGTACTAGCCCTCTGCTCTTCCCCAGTAGCATATTGGACACCTTCTGACCTGAGGGGCTCATCTTCCAGCGTCGTATCGTTTTGCCTTTTGGTACTGTCCATAGGGTTTTCATGGCAAAGATACTGGAGTGGTTTGCCATTTCCTTCTCCAGTGGATCACATTTTGTCAGAACTCTCGGCTATGACCTGTCCATCTTGGGTGGCCCTGCACGGCATAGCTCATAGCTTCATTGAATTATGCAAGCCCCTTCGCCACGACAAGGCAGTAATCCATGAAGGGGATTTATCAGTTATGTGACTTTAAAACTGAAGTTATATATCTAATTGTAACATGACTTACATACTAATAAAAAATATCTGAAAATTATACTGTAGTTGACAAAATGTAGTATTTACATCTGAATAGTCTACCTCTGAGGCACTGCCAATTTTAAATAAAAATTTAGAATGCTTGAACAGTTATATACAACTGTCATGCTCTTTTGTTTATAGTGGACAAGTACATTTTTTGCATATAAAAAGTTAACTTTCAATGAATAGCATTTGAAATTGGATAAGGACAGTTCTCAGAAATATTTGGAGGACCACTGCAGCTTAAGTTAAGACAGAGCTAAGCTATGTGGATGAATAGTTCAAGTTTATATAAGACAGCTTCTTAAAAAGTGCTTTTGCCTGCCCTATTTGTATGCAGGTTAACTTGATATAGGTACTAAATATAGCTAGGACCAATTTATGAAACCTTTTTCTCACAGGGAAGGACTGTATGGTTATAATGTGCACAGTATTCACATTGCTTGTTGACAAGTATGCACATGGAAGGATGAATTTAAGTTACTGTCAAGTAAAATCTTAACTGGTTCCTGAATTATAGCAGTTTTTTTTACAGTACCTCTTCAGATTTAATCTGAATCTGAAAGACTCCCAAGTTTTCCTTAAAAGTAGTCACTTGAAAATTTTGTGTGTGAATGTTGGTGTTCAGACCTAGTGGGGAACCATTATTTCCCATACTTAACCCTAGCTTTTTCTATTTCTTCCCTTTCTGTTCTATTTATTCTACAGTAAATGGTAGCTGTAAACTATCTTTTCTCACATATAATCTGCAAGGCATCTTACTGAATGCAAAGTTAAAAGATTGAGCATAGAGTTGCTCTTTTAGGGAGATGGGCAGTTCAGAAATGTGAAAAATAAATGAATACGTATTTCCCAATAGAATAGCTAATACCTCCAAGAAAAGTTTGAAAGTCTGTGATTCAGCTGCCAATCAAGGTGGATGGCATTAAAAATAATAATAGTTTGATTTTGTTTAAGAGGTTTCTTGTGTTAATAAATAACGGCTACTGCAACCAAACTTTGGCCTAGATGTGTAAATCATGCAATGATTTGCATGCAATCAGAAAGATGTAATAAAATGTTTTTATATAAGTAATCCTCAAGTTACAACTGCAGTTGGCACCAGAATTTACTTTGCAATAAGCCCCTGAGTTGCAATGCAGTGCAATGCCACAGCTGCCCCATAAAGCCTCTGCTCCTCCAGCCTAGCCCAGCAGTTAGGCACAAAACCTCAGCTTCCCGGGAAGCTCCAGTAGCACAACACAAAGTTGCAGTGCCCCAGGAATCTCCAGCTGCAGTCACTCTTTTACCCTGCACTTTGAGGATCATGCCACCCTGCACACTCCCACCCCAGCTGACTTTCACCATCTTGGTGAAAAAAGAGCCCTGGTGGCGCAGTGGTTAGAATGCAGCACTGCAGGCTACTTCTGCTGACTCCCGGCTTCCAGCAGTTTGGCAGTTCAAGTCTCACTGGCTCAAGGTTGGCTCAGCCTTCCACCCTTCCGAGGTTGGTAAAATGAGGACCCAGATTGTTGGGGGGAATATGCTGACTAAAGTCCACTTAGAGAGGATTGTAAAGGACTGCGAAGCATGGCATATAAGTCTATGTACTATTGCTATTGCTATTTTCCCCATTACTGACAAGGTGTGCCCACCCTGCCCTTTCACAAAGCAGCTGCTGGCCACATGAAGGCCTCTTCCCTTCATTGTGCAAGGAAACTGCTGTAGATGACTTTGGGAAAAAAGTCTCATATGGCCAGTAGCTGTCTCATGAGGGTCCAGCAACAATGGGAAGAATATAGTGATGCTCAGCTGGAGTGGGGGGAAATGAGTGCAGCAGACCAAATGTCATAGATGGGGGGAATTGAAACACCCCCTGCAGTCAGTCGTAAGTGTGGGTGGGTTGCCAAATGCCTGAATTTTGATCATGTGACTGCAGAGATGCTGCAATAGCTGTA
Source organism: Daboia siamensis (assembly GCA_024449315.1). Taxonomy (NCBI): domain Eukaryota; kingdom Metazoa; phylum Chordata; class Lepidosauria; order Squamata; family Viperidae; genus Daboia; species Daboia siamensis. The sequence continues at coordinate 35,103 of JAKJMR010017699.1, read as the reverse complement.
ACTTCAGTGATCAGTCACTGAAAGAATGGTTGTAACTTGCCCTTTTTAAAAATAAGCTATTTTAGTTGGCTTATTCTTGTTTGAAATGAGATGAATTTTATTACAGATACTTGTACTATTAACTATATGATTTATGTATTGATGGATATATCAAGAATTTTGAAGTGCCATTCTAGCTTTATTAATTAACATTTCTATAATAAGAGGTATAAATAAAATGTGAAAGTTTATTGGGTTTGCTTGCATACTTTTTAATCTGATAAGTTTCTTTTTCTATATGAAGTTACCTAAAAAGACCTAGAAGGATCAAAGCTTTCTAAGCTTAATGGCCAACAGATGGAGCTGGGTTAGCATCTCACTGATATTTCTGGATGCAGGAATAGAAGACTTAGGAGAGGGAACACTCAAACAAGAGAAGGAAATATGTGGATAAGCAGCAAGGTTTGCAAACACTAAAACTTGCAGGCCAGGAAGAAATGACCAATTTGTTAACCATGCACATTTTCATAGTAAAATTTAAAAGGCGGATTTCTAACAAATTGTAGAGAATAGAAAATGTGATATAGAACTGTATATCTGCCAAGTTATATGTTAAGTGACAGAACAAAGCAACTTAAGTTAACTCAGTGAGTTAAAGGTACAGTGGGACAAAAAAGTACTTAGTCAGCCACCAATTGTGCAAGTTCTCCCACTTAAAAAGATGAGAGAGGCCTGTAATTTTCATCATAGGTATACCTCAACTATGAGAGACAAAATGGGGGGAAAGAATCCAGGAAATCACATTGTAGGATTTCTAATGAATTAATTCGTACATTCCTCGGTAAAATAAGTATTTGGTCACTTACAAACAAGCAAGATTTCTGGCTCTCACAGACCTGTAACTTCTTCTTTAAGAGGCTTCTCTGTCCTCCACTTATTACCTGTATGAATGGCACCTGGTTGAACTTGTTATCAGTATAAAAGACACCAGTCCACAATCTCAGTCACACTCCAAACTCCATTATGGCCAAGACCAAAGAGCTGTCGAAAGACACCAGAAACAAAATTGTAGACCTGCACCATGCTGGGAAGACTGAATTTGCAATAGGCAAGCAGCTTGGTGTGAAGAAATCAACTGTGGGAGCAATTATTAGAAAATGGAAGACATACAAGACCACTGACAATCTCCTTCGTTCTGGGGCTCCACGCAAGATCTCACCCTCCATGCAATGATCACAAGAACGGTGAGCAAAAATCCCAGAACCACACAGGGGGACCTAGTGAATGACCTGCAGAGAGCTGGGACCAAAGTAACAAAGGCTACCATCAGTAACACACTATGCCGCCAGGGACTCAAATCCTGCAGTGCCAGACCTGTCCCCCTGCTTAAGCCAGTACATGTCCGGGCCTGCCTGAAGTTTGCTAGAGAGCATTTGGATGATCCAGAACAGGATTGGGAGAATGTCATATGGTCAGATGAAACCAAAGTAGAACTTTTTGGTAAAAACTCAACTCGTGGTGTTTGGAGGAGAAAGAATGCTGAGTTGCATCCAAAGAACACCATACCTACTGTGAAGCATGGGGGTGGAAACATCATGCTTAGGGGCTGTTTTTCTGCAAAGGGACCAGGACGACTGATCTGTGTAAAGGAAAAAATGAATGGGGCCATGTATCGTGAGATTTTGAGTGAAAACCTCCTTCCATCAGCAAGGGCATTGAAGATGAAACGTGGCTGGGTCTTTCAGCATGACAATGATCCCAAACACACCGCCCGGGCAACGAAGGAGTGGCTTCGTAAGAAGCATTTCAAGGTCCTGGAGTGGCCTAGCCAGTCTCCAGATCTCAACCCCATAGAAAACCTTTGGAGGGAGTTGAAAGTCCGTGTTGCCCAGTGACAGCACCAAAACATCACTGCTCTAGAGGAGATCTGTATGGAGGAATGGGCCAAAATACCAGCAACAGTGTGTGCAAACCTTGTGAAGACTTACAGAAAACGTTTGACCTCTGTCATTGCCAACAAAGGGTATATAACAAAGTATTGAGATGAACTTTTGTTATTGACCAAATATTTATTTTCCACCATAATTTGCAAATAAATTCGTTAGAAATCCTACAATGTGATTTCCTGGATTCTTTCCCCCCATTTTGTCTCTCATAGTTGAGGTATACCTATGATGAAAATTACAAGCCTCTCTCATCTTTTTAAGTGGGAGAACTTGCACAATTGGTGGCTGACTAAATACTTTTTTGTCCCACTGTAGTCCCTTGACTTATGACCACAGTTGAGCTCAAAATGTTAGTTGCTAAGCAAGTCAGTTGTTAACTGAGTTTTGTCCCATTTTACAACCTTACTTGCCACAGTTGTTAAGTGAATCACTGCAGTTGTTAGATTAGTAACATGATTGTTAAGTGAATCTGGCTTCCTCATTGACTTTGCTTGTTAGAAGGTCACAAAAGGTGATCACATGATCCCTGGACAATGCAATCATAAACATGAGGCCATTGCCAAATATCTGAATTTTAATCATGTGACCACGAGATGCTGCAACAGTCAAGTGAAAAATGTTCAAAAGTCACTTTTTCCAGTGCCAATGTAACTTTGAACAGTTACTAAACAAATAGGTGTAAGTTGAGGACTACCTGTACTTTTTCCCATTTTTATTAGAGCAGCTTTTATATCTTTCAGCAAACTGAGAAATTTAGTTTGCTACTAAATTTTGGATTTCTCATTTTTGGAGGCTTTGTTTTTAAATAAAACATTAGGTCTATTCCAGTCTCCCCGTTTATGACCTTGTAATCCAATAGTAGAATAAAAATATATGGCAATTATTTGATAGAAGTATTAAAAGATGTTGCTTTACAATTAAGACCTGTACAGATGCAATGCTATTTTTTTAAAGAGACTTCTATTCCTTTTTGATCAAGATTAATCACAAAGCTAAAGCATAATTATTCTGACAATAACAAACACATGGCATTTCTTAAATATAATTATACATATTATAAGGGCTTTGGTATGTTTTAAACAAAATTAGGAAGAATAGCAAATTTATCACTTTACTAGAATATGTATGAAATGCTTGCTGAAATAGTACTCAAAACTGTAGTTTAGATTTTTATAGAGATTTCATTTATAGACCAAAAGACTTTATGGGTCCCCCTCCCCTGAAAATGGGTTTTGCAAAAAGCACCACCTTCATCATTCAGTAAAAAAGAAAATGGAAAGAAACTTGACCATGAGTTATTCAGTCTTAGCATTATATAAGCAAAATGGCAATGAAGAAGAGAGATTGCTTGCATCTCTTCCCACTAGATAATTTCAATAGAGGCTTCTGTGAGACCCAGATTCTATTTTCTGGAAAAACCTAAGTTTCTTATTGTTTGAAGAAATCCTATCCAATATGTTAGGTTACTGAAAAAGTGCCATAGCCCATCCTATCCCATTGCTACCATCTACAGCAGACATATCAAACTTGCGACGTCACGTGATGTTGTACAACATATTGGGAAAGTTTTGCCATTGCCAGCAATGGGGTGGGCGTGGCTTCCGGATGATGTGTCCAGCCTATGGGCCAGCAGTTTGACACCTCTTCTCTATAGAAAGAAGAAAGAAAATCAGTTGCACAGCTGCTCAATCTGCCTTACTGATTTCATCAATTCAGTTCTAATGCATTGTGAGAATATTTTGAGGGTAAAAAGAAATTTTACGCAAGTAGGATTTCTTGTAGTATAGGGAGCAAATCATTTGTCTATACCACGGAAACAAATGGATTTATTAAATTTGCACTTACTATTTGTCCATATTAGTACTTCCCTCATTAGAAATAAACAACATGGTACCTTTCAAATTATACTGAACTACAAACTCCAGTCAGTCAATTTGGCTAGTAGTACAGATGATAGGAGCTAATTTTGTAAATACAGGTAATCCCCGAGTTATGAGTGTTCACTTAATGCTCGTTTGAAGTTACCCAATAAGTGTCCACTAGTGTTTATGAGAAAATCCCAAAATTATGAATGTTGCAGCACCACGGCAGTTGTTTGCCCTTACGAACGACTGCAGAGGCTCTGCAACATTCACTCTATCTCCCCCACTTCCCACAACTGCTTCCCCTTCCCTTCCTGTCATGCCGGACTCACTTTGAGAAGATCTGTCTCCTTTCTGCCACAATTTGTGCCTTTAAGGAAAAGGAGCATCAACAGAAGCTCCTGGATGCCGTACTATCGTGCGAGTTCAGGCACCCATCCTCTTTTGCAGAGAATGGGTACCTGAAATCTTGTGAGATCACGTACCCTAAAAACTTTCATTTTTGGTGCAAACTCTGGGCCTGTCTCCTGCTTCCCCCCTCCCAAATCCTTTCTGCCACCACCGAAACATTTTTTATCCAAACAGAGACCTTAGGGAGATGGGGAGCTCCATCTGTGAGCAAATGGGGTGGTTGAAAATGAAGCGAATCGCTGCATTTTCAAGCATTGCTTTTGCACACAGATGCAGCTATCCATCTCCCCAAGGTCTTCTTTTGGATAAAAGGTGTTTGAGCGCCTGTGGGACCCTTGGAAACACAGCAAATTGCTGTGTTTTGAATAGCCCCATAGTTGCTGAAACACTTTTTAACCAAACAGAGACCTGCAGAGATTTGAAGCTCCGTGTGATGCCAGTGGGGCGCTTCAGAAACAGAGAAGAATGCTCTGTTTTTGAAGCACCTATTGGAAGTCACATGGAACTTCCAATCTCTGTCAGGTCTCTGTTAAGATAAAAAGTGTTTTAATGGTAGCGGCTTGGGTTTCTCCACTCCATCTGAGATGAAGGAAATGGAGGTGCAGAACAGAATTGCTGTCAAGGCTGGCGCATGTGAGTGAGCAGCGCACCTGCGTTCTCTTGAGAGCCATCCTGCTCTGTGTCTCCATTTCCTTCCACTTGGATGGAGGGGAGAAACTCAAGCCGCTATCGCCGCTTGAGTTGGGAAGACAAGGAGAGGAGCAGTCAGGATTGGGTCTACAGCCCAGTCTGGCAAGGAATAGGTCGGGCTGGCTGGCTGGCTGGCTGGGGGGGGTCATGGCCACTCAGGGGGCTGCTGCCGCCAGCAGCTTGAATTTCTCCACTCCATCCAAGTGGAAGGAAACTGAGGCACAGAGCAGGATAGCTCTCAATAAGGCTGATGCACATGAGCAAATAGGGCATCTGCGTCTTCTTGAGATCAATCCTGCTCTGCGTCTCCGGTTTCTTTTTTTCGGACGGAGCAGAGAAACTGCCGCTGCTTGAATTGGGAGGACAACAAAGAGAAGAATAGTCAGGATTTGGGCTACCAGCTGGTCAGGCAAGGAGTAGGTCAGGTGGGCTGGGTGGCTGGGGAGAGGAGATTGTGGCTGCTGCCGCCAGCAGCTTGGATGCAGGTGCAAGTGGGCTCACCCTGCAATGCCTTCTCGCTCAGTTGAAGGCTTCATTCCTGCCCTCAAACTAAGGCCGGTGCACACGATTGAGCAGCACATCCAGGCCACGGATGGCATTGGTTCCTGCGCCTGGCCAACTCCAATTTCACACTTTGCCCCATAGGCAGGCAGACAAAGCAAACACCCCCCCTCCCAGAATGGAAGTTTCTGGGGCCCATGATCTCTTAAACTCACGTGATATTACTGCACCCAGGAGCTTCCATTGTCAGCACAAAAAGCATTTCCAAGCCGACTCTCCTCTCCCTCAGAGTGAAAGAAACCGTGGCAGAGAGGATTTTTGCAAGGTGAGTCTGCACAGCAGGAAGGGAGGGGGAAGCATGAGCTATCTTAGTGGGTCGGGGAGGCTTTAGGGATCTGTTCCATCACTAGGCCCTCCATGGCCTTCCCACCCTGAGATACCTCATGTGCACTTAGTGAGCCACGCATTTGTCCATCCATTCTATTAGTGAATGCATGGGCTAAAGCAGGGAGTGATCTTGTTCAAGGTACTAGATTCACTCACAGATTTTCGAGTTACGAATGGAATGGATAAGCTCCATTCCATTCGTAACTCCAGGACTACCTATACTGTTGTTTTCCTACTTTGTTAAGAGTTCCTGGAAAGGTGTTGTCATAACTAGAAATTATCTCATTTTGTATTAAAATCGTTGCCACTTACTGTAACAAAAAGTTGTATACCATCAGAAAATGTTATTTATGAGTAACAGCAGGATGGTTGTTTTTACTTTGAAGCAATACTCTATTCACACTTATTTATCCAAGTACTCTTCTATAAGCCATAATGATACATCTTTCTATTTGTTTTTTAAAATATGCTTAGAAATGCTGCTTATTAGCAGTTTAAGGATTAAAACAGCAATATAAACTAATAAAGAATTTGTAGCTCAGGGTTGAAATGAGAAGTCCTTGGTATTCTCTGAGCTTGATTACCAAGGTGAGAGAGCATATAGGACCCCAACAGTATACACATAAATACAAACACTTGATCAAAACAAATAAAACTGCAAGTTGAAACTAAAAATCTCAGAGTAATAACAGTTCCTGACCCCATCCATGGGCAAACGGGTCTTAAATATATTCTAGAATTCCAGTAAGATTGGGGTCAATCTGATTTCCAGTGGTGAGGTGCTTCGTGGAACAAGCTCCATGATTGGTGCTACTATTGAAATTGCTCACTTTTGTTCCTGGACTTAGGAAAAATATCGGGCAGGAAGCATTATTACTACCCCAGGAGGATGTTTCTGAGGATGTTTCTGAAAATAATATGATATTATCAGATATCTTTCTTCCTATCATCATTTCATAAAAGAAAACATTACATCAATCCTAGCACTATACGGAAAAATTCTGTTGAATTATTTCATATAAACGTTGACTTTAAGTCTTTATTTTTGAGATAACATTATTAAATACTTTAACTTCATTAATGCCAGTTAATCCACCTGAACTATAAATCCTCTTAATTCTTTTCAAATTTCCTTGTCTCAACATCACAGGTCATATAAAAAAAAAAATTATTGTATCATGAAGGCAAGTTGTAAATGCTGCAATTAGGCTGATATTAGTCAGTGGACATCAAACCGTAGCTGGATTGTTGTCAACTAAGTTCCCTTTCTGAGACATTTTTAAGCGTACAATTCTTGAATTAGATTAAATATCTAGGCTTGGAAAATCTTATTTTTATAATGTTGTAATCTACATTTAGAGGTTTTTTTAAAAAATATATTTTGTTCTACATTATTATACATTATAAAGTATGCCTTTTTTTCTGGGTTTCTTGAGATCATGGATTTAAGACAATACATAGACAAAGTGCAAAAACTTATTTCTAACATTGCTAGCATATGCCTATGACATCTACCTGTCCCTTTGTTCTGTCTGATTTTTAAAATTATTAGGAAGCAATAAACAACCTTTAGTAAATGTTTTTTTCATTGAAAAGTTTTATAAAAGTTACAATATTATCCCATCCTCAACCCACCCCTAAACCACCACCCCCACTTCCCAAAGCTGATTACAGGGTTACAAATATATAATAATCATAATATAACTAACATTAACCAACTATATAAATAACCAAATACATAATGCACTTTAACTCCCTTATAACATAATTACAAGCAATCTAAAAGTATCCAAATTTTACTAATACAATAGTAATACCATATAATTAAAACTAATAATGAAAAGAAAAAAAATTCCATTATAATAAATTATAACAATCTAAAATTTACTCATAAGCTAAATGGAACTTTTTAGTCCCATATTTTTTCTGAATATAATCTATCCATCTTCTTCAAACCGAAATGTATCTTTCTTGTGAATGATCCTTCAGATAAGCAGAAATCTTAGCCATTTCTGCTAAATTTAACACTTTAAATGTCCATTCCTCTATAGTAGGCAGGCAATCCTTCTTCCAATATTGCCCTATCAATAACCTTGCAGCTGTTATCAAATTCAACATCAAGTTAATTTCTTTAGTATCACAATCTGTGATAACACCCAATAAAAATAATTGTGGGGTAAACTTTATCTTTCTCTTAAAAATCTTCTGAATGTTCCACCAAATTTTAATCCAAAAAGCTTTTATATTTCTACAAGTCCACCAAATATGAAAATAAGTAGCATCCAAACTACCACATCTCCAACATTTTGGCTGTAAATTGGAATACATACAAGACAGCTTTAGGATCCAAATGCCATCTATAAAACATTTTATAAAAATTTTCTCTTAAATTTTGGGCTTGAGTAAATTTTATATTTCTAACCCAAATTACCTCCCATACATCCAATGGGATCAGTTTTTGAATATTTTGAGCCCACTTTACCATGCAATCTTTCACTAATTCCATTTCCAAATCCAATTCTATTAAAGCATTATAAATTTTCTTTATATGTGCTCGAGTTTGATCTTTAATCTGTTTTACCAAATTTTCATCCATCAGTGTCAAACCAACCTTCTGATCTAACTTCCACCTAGCTTGCAGCTGAGTATACTGGAACCAAGACTGTACAATATTTTCTTGTTTTAACTCAGCTAACGACCTTAATTGCCCATCATTCCCTACCAATCTAAGTAATTCCTTATAAGAAATCATATCCAAATTCACACCCATAGATACACCCTCTATTGCGTGTCCAGGAATCCCCCAAATTGGTATTTTATAATTCAACTTATAATAATACTTTTTCCAAACACGCAATAAAGCACTTCTTAAAATATGAGATTTAAATACCTTGTCAACTTTTTTTGTTATATATTAAATATGCATGCCACTCATATAATAAGTCCCAACCCTCAAGATAGAGTATTCTTTTATTTGTTAAATTAAGCCAATCACTAACCAATGTTAAAACCACCGCATCATAATATAATTTCAAATTAGGCACCTTAAGTCCTCCTCTTTCCCGTGCGTCTTGTAAAATCTTAAGTTTAACTCTCGGTTTTTTCCCTGCCCAAATAAATTTATTAATACCCTTCTGCCATTCATCCAAATTAGCATCCTTCTTCAAAATAGGTATCATTTGAAACAAAAAGAGAAACTTTGGTAAAACATTCATTTTAACAGCTGCAATTTTCCCCAACAAAGATAATTGTAATTTTTTCTAATTATTTAAATCCTTTTGTACTTTTAACCATAACATCTCATAATTATTCTTATATAATTTCACATTAGAAGCTGTAATATATACTCCCAAATATTTAGCCTTTTTCACTATTTCATAACCTGTCAATTTTACTAACATTTCCTTTTCATTCATAGTCATATTTTTAGATAATATTTTGGTCTTATTATTATTTACCTTAAAACCAGAGACTTTCCCATATTGAGTTATAATTTCCATCAAATCTATAACTGATTGAGTCGGTTGAGATAATGTAACAACCAAGTCATCCGCAAATGCTCTTAACCTATAATCATTCTGCTTTATCTTTATTCCCTTTATTTTGATTGATTCCCAAATTTTAATCAATAAAATCTCCAATGTTAAAACAAACAATAATGGTGACAGGGGACATCCCTGTCTTGTACCTTTTTCAATTTTAAATGCATCTGTTAGTCCCCCATTAATTATAATTTGCGCCGATTGTTGTTGATATATAGCCTTAATAGATTGCAAAAATTTATTCCCAAAATTCATCTTATCCACAACTTTCAGTAAAAATTGCCAATTCAATCAAACGCTTTTTCAGCATCTAAAAATATCAATACCGCAGAGACTTGGTTATTCTTTTCCAAATATTCTATTAACTTTACAATTTGTCTTACATTATATTTCATATATCTTCCAGTTATAAATCCAGACTGATCACTATGAAACATTTGTTTCAAAACTTGCATTAATCTATTTGCCAATATTTTTGCAAAAATCTTATAATCTGTATTTAAAAGTGATATAGGTCTATAATTCTTAGGTTGGATAAGGTCTTGATCCTCCTTTGGAATCAGTGATATGAAAGCCCTTCTCCAGGACGGAGGCACCTCCCTTCCAGCCTGGATATTATTAAATAATTCCTTTAAAGGTTCTACCTTCTCTGCAAATAATATTTTATAATAAATTGCTGATAAGCCATCTGTACCAGGAACCTTACCCACTTTTAACTGTTTAATTGCTGAAGTGATTTCCTCAGAAGTAATTAAACGATTCATCCCTTCCCGTTGTTCATGTGAAAGCATAGGAATATGCACTTCCTGTAGGTACTTATCTATATCTAAAGCTTGTATATTCTCACTAGCATATAACTGCATAAAAATCTAAAAAACCCTTTTTAATCAAATTTTGTTGATATATTTCTTTACCCTTATATTCTATTTTCTCTATGGTACGTAACTTCTGTTTTTTCCTTAATTGATAAGCAAGCCATCTACCAGGCTTGTTTGCATTATAAAAAGTATTATGTTTCGCATATCGCAAGTTAGTTGCAACCTGATCCGCCATTAACATATTAAATTGCTCTCTCAACAGATTTATTGAAGTCCTTAGTCTCTTGTCTGACGGATTCAAAATAAAAGCTTTCTCCTTCAATTTAATGTCCTCTTCCAATTCTTTACATTTTTGCATCTGCTTACACCTGTGACCATTATTCATCTGAATCAACCCCCCCCCCCCTCGTGTAAGCCTTACTAGCATCCCAAACCATTTCAATCGATGTGCCTTTATGCATATTCAAAACAAAAAATTCTTCCAAATAATCTCTACATTTCTCTGAGAGCAGATCATATCTAAATAAGTTTTCATTCAGTCTCCAAGATCTTCTGGTCCCATATTCCCTAAACAGCTCCATCCATACAGGGCTATGATCCGATAATATCCTAGGAAAAGTCTTAACATTCTTGACCCTGGAAATAAGATCACCAGTAATTAAAAAAAAAATCAATTCTGGAAAACGATTGATGCCTATCTGAGAAAAAAGTAAAATCTCTGTCCTCCAAATTCCGGTCCCGCCAAATATCTCTTAATTCCATGTCATCTTTCAAATCGAAAAAAACTTTAGGCAATCTAGAATAGTTAGGAGAGTTTTTAGAAGATCCCTTCTTGTCCTTGCTTGAATCCAAAACACCATTCCAATCACCCATCAAAATAACAGATTTATAAGCCAATTGAGTTAATTTGTCATGTAAAAACTTATAAAACTTTCTTTGCTGTTGATTAGGAGCATATAATCCAATAATAAGAATTTTCTTGCCTTGTAGCAATAATTCAGTAATAACATATCTTCCCTGTAGATCAGACTCAATTAATCTAGCAAATAAGTCTCTTCTTAGATAGATAACCACCCCACTCTTTTTATCTGGAACAGATGCTATAAAATGTAATCCCAACTGGGAATTAATCAAATACTTTTGATCTTTTACACAAATATGAGTTTCTTGTAGACAATATCATTTTTATGTTGCTTCAGGTGGTGAAATACTTTCTTTTTTGTGGTGAATTTAGGCCATTAACATTCCATGTCAGAAACTTTATCGCCATTCTTAGCGACCTGAAGCTTCTGGAACACCGCCTGAAGATCCGCAGTTGGTCTCTTTGGTCATGCCCCTCCCACCGGCTCCGTAGTAACAGGATCATAGGCCCAGAATCCATTTTCTGTTTCAATTGCTCCTTTTCTTTACGTTTGTGTGCAGCACGCGTCATTCTCTGTTCTTTTGGATCACCCTTTAACAGCAAACTCTGTTCAGTAGATTCAGCCAACTGTGCCTCTCCAACAAACTGTGATGTTGCACCTTCAACTTGTTGTTTATCTTCCAAACTTTCTTCTGTTCTCTTAAGTTGTGGAGATGGTGGTAAACCTGCTTTCAGGACATAAGTATAAAAATCTTTTGCCTTTGCAATCGTATTAAGTCTATATCATGTCCCTGCATAGTTTACCACTATTCCAATAGGTATCTCCCATCAGACAAAACTCATCAGACAAAAAAACAAAATCCTTCCTTTTTCTCAACATTTTAGGAGGTATTTCTTTCAAATTTATAATATCTTGACCTGCAATTTGAAATCTCTGTTGATAGAAGGCCTGGATGGTTGCATTTCGGAGTGACCTCTTAGAAAAATAAATCACCACATCTCTAGGTAAATTTTTCTGCCTCACAATCCAGGAATTGACCCTGAAAATTTTATCCACCTCCCTTGATAGCTCCTTAGGATCCCATCCCAAGATGGGAGCTATAACTTTAATCACCTCCTCTTGCAAATCCTCTCGAGGGTTTTCTTTCAATCCCCTTATTCTCAGAGCAAATTTCATGTCTCTATATTGTGAAATAATCACCTCATCCTCAGTTTTATCAATTTTATTTTCTGCTTTAGCAATTCTATTTTCTAATTTTTCACTGTTTTCCACAACCTCATCCACACGATCATCTAAATGTTCAATATGTGCAGCCAGCCCTTGAAGTGCAAGCAAAATGTCTTCTCTCATCTCTATTTTTACACTCAAGGAGATCAGCCACTTCCTCCTTTATTTGTTGAGCTGTTTGTTGTGCTTGAAGCTTCAAAGCATCCTGGAGGTCTTTAAGTGTAAATGCTGGTGGTGGAGGAGAAGGTGGAGGGGATCTGGGCTTTGAAGATTGCGTTGCAGGCTGTGTTACTGGAGAAGAAATTAAGCTTTTACAAACAACAGGAATTGCCTGCCATCTTGAAGCCATTTTCCGACTTGCTACAATTCACTTTCTCTTATCACTTTCTCTTTCCCTCTGCACTTCAGGATAAAAATAAAGTTCAAAAAAAAGAAAAAGAAAAAAGAAGAATCTTTAAAAAATTTTAAAACTCTAAAATCCAAAGTGTTGTTTAAACTTTAACAGAATCTTCACACTTTATTCTTTCAAACAAAGAAAAACATTTCGGCGCCATCTTTTCTCTTTCAAAGTCAAATTTGGGTATGGAGAAGATTAAAGCACCCTGAGTTAAAGTTTTAAATACTTGCAAATTTATCTCCTCCTGATCAGCACTATCTGCTTTAAGATCAATCATAAATCACTATAATCCGCAGATGTGGGTGCAGCGTCTGGCTTCGCCCCTGCTTCGGAGCAAAGGCGTCCTGGACTCGGAGAAAGCCTTGGGCTCCGTGGGAGCTCTCACCCTCTGACCCCCAGATATTTCTGGGAGGTCTCGGGGAGCTCTACCACTACCCGAGGAGAGCTCACCTCCCTCTCTTCTCCTGAGGGGGAAGTTTACGAGCCGCGGGACAGCTGATTGTCACCGTCCCTGCGGTTCAACGAAGCCTCAGGATGGGCAGCCGAGAAAAAGCTGCCATCGGTGCGGCATAACCACCGAAAATCCTAGTAAATGTTTGTGTGATTGAGCCCCACAGTAACAGCTGATCCATTTTTAAATAAAATTCTTTGCCCAGCTAATAGTGCTTTGTGAGACAGCCTTCTGGTTGATCTAAATTTTAAATTTGCCCCTTGTCTAAAAAGTTCTTTTGGGGGGGATGATAGTTTCTTCAATTTAAATTGAAGTTACTTAGCAACTATTGTGCAAAAATCAGAACAGCAGCAAGAACTATTAAGCTCAAGCAAGTTTTAAGTTATTTGCTTAAGTTGTTCACTTCCAAATCTTTGTGATCCAATAGACCACAGTCTATTAGAACCATTGTACTTATGAATATTCTAATTTTAATCAAATTGATCTGTCAAATATTTTAAGCAAGACATTTTTTGATATAGACTAATACATACCAGAACCTGCAGAAAGGTAAGGAATTAATATGCATGCTTTGCATCCTTCTTTTGCTCTTAAAGGACTGGGACCATCTCTTTCAGTGGAACTAGCCACCCAGTATGAACTATATGAGCTGAGTGTTACTTATGTAAAAATATTTCTTGGCTGCTTAAAAAATATATTGAGAACTGATCACCACCTAGTTGGTAACAAATATAAATGAACTACAAAAATTTCATGTTATTTCATAATCTAATCATTACTTTTTAAAATTCTATAAATCACACAGTAATAAATAAGTTTATATTTCTGCTTAACATATTTTTTGAAGTACCTTTTTTGTACTCTCATAAAACAAGCTCAGTGCAAGAGTATTTATGGATTATTTAATCGCACTTACAGCAGAGTAGCAGATGTATGTTTATGGAATTATGTGGTACACTGTAAATTGAGCACTTAGTATTACCTACTACTGTCTTAGAAACACTGGTATGTGTGGGGTACCACAGGAGTCAGTGCTCTCTCCACTCTTATTATTATCTACATGAGTCCACTAGGTGAGCTCATCTGTCATCCTGAGGTGAGGTATCATTGGTATGCTGATGATACCCAACTATACTTGCCCCTGGTGAACTAAACAAAGCTGTGTGTGCTTTTTTCCAGTTCCTGGAGGCTGTAAGGGTCTGTTAGGGTCAGCCAGGGCAAAATGCAGCAGCATGAGCAGTAATATGTTACCAGAAGAACACATTTTAACATATGAGTTCCACAAGGTGCATTGGTTACCAGTCTGTTTCCAGGTCCAATTTAAAGTGTGCTCTTGACCTTTAAATTCCTATATGGCATGGGGCTGGGTTATTTGATCAGCTATCTTTCCCTGATTAAATCTGCTCATCACTCTAGATTTCAGTACAAAGGGCATTCTGCAAGTACTGTTGACTAGGGAGTTTCATTTAATGGGTTCTATGTGGTGGGTCTTTTCTCTTGTGGACCCCAATTTATGGAACATTTTCCCCTCTAACTGAAGTTTCCTCATCTCTCAAAGCTGGCTGTTTCAACAGGTATGGGAACTGGTGAAATATTAAGATAGCTCTTGGGTAGTTAACACCTCCTCTTCACCTAATCTCTTTTATGCTGTTTTTGTGACATTTATAATTTTAAAGTTAACTTTGTTTTTAACCTTATTATACACTGTCCAGAGTTACCTGAATGTGACATAAGAGGTTATATAAATATGACTCAAAAACAATTAAAAATGAACTTACCCTAATTGTTTTCTTTCTTATTTTTGTGGTTGTTGATGTTTCTTAATGGAAGATTTCTCCTTCACTCCCTTCCCAGTATAAATGTATTTGGTATGCATTTAACAAAAACAATTATTAAATGCATACCAAATTTTCAGAGGGATTTTGATTCTTCTGATAACTCTTATTCATGCTCTATAATTGTCCCTGACATAACTAACAGTTGTTAGGGAATGCCTTTACTTCTCCTCTTTTATTGTGTTGTTGAGCTGCCAGCCAATGACCTTGTTCAGGGTAGCCAATTCCCTTTTGGGGAAAAGCTATCAATTATATGCCTGCCTGGCCACTGGGACCAATTTGCATAGCACAAAATTGCTCCAATTTGCCAGTTTCATGACATTTTTTGACATTTCATGAATGGAATCCTAGGACAACTGGAACCACATGTTGTATTATCTGGAATTCATTCTGAAGCGGATTGGATGTTTTCTAATTTCTCTTCAACTACCTATGTTTTAGACTTATGCCCTTAGTTTCTTCATGGATTCGGAGGAGCTATGCGGAGTTGGTTCTCAGTGTGTATTAAGTTAATGACTTGCTTTAGAAGTTATTAGTTCCAGAGCTTGAAAGGTGATGTACTTCCTGCCTAAAATGCCACCTTTAACTCGGCCATCTTTGATTATTAGTCCTGTCTCTTATCTCTTTTTATGGAATATTACTGAGATTTGGATCATTGAATATCTCCAGAGCACCCTAATGGATTATCTGGATCTATATGGTCTGGATTCTGAATGGAGCATGGGAGGAGGCAACATTGGAGGGACTTCAGTGGAGGTAATGTGATCCTTTGATAATCATCAAACAAGGATCCAGATATCCTTCTGGATCACATGAAAGCATTGGGAACTGAAAGCACTGTTTTACAGTAGTCACATTCCTTCCACAGGGAACATTTCCAGGCTCTGGTTGCTGGAGCACAGTGATCATGCAGGCTGTTACTGTACTGTCTTATGGAGATCTACTTGTCCTCTGTTCTTTTTATTTAATTCAGTATTGGATGCAAATGTTGCTCAATTTCAAAATCACCCCTGAATTTCCTCCCTGATTTTTCAAAGAGTGTATGGTATTTAGCCCATACTTCAGGGAGTAAGTATGGGCTAAATATAAGTCACCAGAACAATCAGTGACGCAACATTCATCTGAGTTTTGCATGAATTAAGTTCCAGTTTATTGCCCCTCATCAGTCCATTGCCATGCTCTAATATTGATTCAGATAATTCACTGCCTCACCTGGATTGGGTGAATTAGATAGTATTCTGTAGTATGAAAAATTCAGATGAACCCCAGGGAGTGCCATGACTCAACTTTCCCAGAAAAGAGCTGTAGCCTCCCATTCATACTACCAGTTATGTAGGAGCCAAACCACGTAAAACAGTGAACTGAACTCAGAAGATTTTCTTGATGTATGGAATAAAAAGATTGATGACTAAGCTTGTTAAATGCTGTATATTTGAGTCTCTCTTCCTCTGCCATCATAATTTTTATTTCTGAGATCTCTAGATGTTGTTTTTAAGCTCTAAGCTTCCCTGATATGCTTGGTAAGTGGTACCTTAGAAACTGAATAAACAAAGAAATGAAGAATTACAAGCAATCTGGAAGAATCAACAGGATTGCACTTAAAAGAGTCTTTGAGGATTTATCCTTTTTTTTGGAAATATTTCTTTTGACTAATATGTTTTATAGATGAGACATTTTATCAGGCCAATTGAAGGTTATTAAATAATGTGCAAACATTTGAGCTTTCATAAATACATATAGGCAAGATAATTTAAAATCCCAAACTCAGGCTGGAGGAGAAAATGGTTAGTAGTGCACCTTAATCATATTCAAATTGGGTATTGGATTTGAGTTTCACCAAGGACCCTCCCATGCTATTTGGAAAGTTAAATCTATGCTCATTATATAAAAGTTTCAATGGAACAAATTTGGATAAGATTACTTTGTAATGGAAGGGCATACACGTTATCACCTCACCCATAAGTTTCAAGGTTATTTCAGGGATGTGCATTGGATTCCTTTCCAGTTCCAGACTGCAGTGAAACTCAATTTCTGATCTATATCTTCAGTTTAGAGATATTGTAGGAGTAGATAGAAAATGCTGTCTTTTATATTTTTGCTTCAGTTCTACTGAATTCTGGAAGAATACCACCATTACAAAAATATTACCATTTCATATGAACACATGAACATCATTGTACACTCATCCCTCAATCAGACATTTGGCATGGCACTATGACTACAATAAACTTTTTAGTGCCTGTCTCAAAGGCACAGAGGCATTCGGTTTAAAAAAATAATTTATTTTTTTTGAGAGAGAGAATAGGTCTAAACTCAAGCTCCAGTTTCTATACAATTTGACATGCTTCATTGTTTTAAAAACTTCTGGCCAATCTGTAAATTTCCTGCCATTCTGCTGAAAAACAAAAGTGACCATTCAACTTTTTCTATTTTAGATTATGGGATAGTGAACATTTATTTTCCCTGTATTGTGCTATGGAACCAGACAGTGAGTCAGATGAAATTATTCTGGATAGTCCTGAACTGGGCTGTTTTCATAGTTCTGAATTAAGTGGTAATCTTCCATATATAATTTATTCATATATCTAAATTTGCTAACAGTTCAATAGGTGAATTTAGCAAAGCTCTTTCTTTGGTTTTATAAACTGGAAGTCATATTCATGTGCACTTATTAGTAAGTGTTTAGCATTTGATCTTAAATCTTCCACAAAGTTATTGTTTTCAAATTCAGATTCTAGTTTGGGCTACCTTATTTTCACTTAGTCATTGGATTCCATTTACTTTGTGTTTTACTTTTACACACTACTGTGCATATTGCATTATGTCCAGAGATCTGCTGATTTATACAGTGGTTTGCAGTATGGTTGCTACATATAGCCTTTTGTTGAAACACCTATTATGAATGGACATTTGTGAAATAAAACAATAAATGCTATGCTGTATGTTTCTGTTAACCTGGCAAAAGCAGAGTATCAAAATGAAATAGCATATATTTTGTATTCAGGAGCCAGAAGAAGCCACTTGTTTGGGTATCTACAGAAATTGATTGAATGAATGAATATGTAGATGAATTTATTTTGGAATTTCAAGCTTTGGTTGAGGAGAAATACTTTAATGCTCCATAAATACTTTCATGTAATATTGTAGCTATCAGTTTGTTCCTTGCATGGTCAGTATGTTTCACTAGCCACTTACTATGCCTTCTATTGTAGGTATATAGTTCAGTGCATTGCGTACAGAAGTGTACATTTTAGGGCAGGTTGATAAAATTACAAGCTGCCTCAATTTTTATAAAAATAACCAGGGAAATATTTAAATTATATTTTGTAACAGTGCTTCTGGATTGATAAATATTATATTAATGTGGTTCTGCATTGCACAGAGAACACTAGGTAATAAGAGTCTGATTATAACTGTCCTGTCCTTTGTAATATCTTGGTGTTTGGGTTTTTATCTAATGAGAATGAAATAGAAATAGGAGGGAGGGGGGAGAGAAAAAAAGAAGGCTATGGTTTCCATGTGATAGAGGATACCTGGCCTGCCTTGGCACCTGATGTATGTTTGATCTGCAAATGTTGCTTATCCTTGACTTCCCAGAGGCTGTACATCCTGTTGCTATTTTGGGAAAAAGGCAGGATAATATAAAAATACTGTAGTGAAAATATCCTAAATACAGTAGTAATTTTATAAATATACTTTCAACATCAGTTCCAGCAAAATAGATGTACTTAGTGTCTTCCTGAGATATATGAAATAACTATATTAGTCTGCACTTTCTATTTGTAAAAACTTGTTTCTCATACTCTTGCTTTTTTCATTTTGAGAGACCCTCCATAAAGTATCTTAATTATTGGTTATTATCAGTGATAATTGTATTGTTGTGGGACACTGCTTTTTTAATTATAATTGTTTTTAATAGCACCTCATGACTGGAAAATTATGAAATAAGTTATGTTTTTATTATAGATATATAAGCTGTACTATCAAAAACAATTTAAGGAATTCAGATACATGAACACTGGTTATATGGTATACTGACCATATACTGTTTGTTAGTGGTTTATAACAATATAAATGTTAATTTTGAATCAGAAACAAATGATCAGAAACTGGATGTTCTTTTGAATTACTTCAGACTGGTTGTGCTTTACCAGAAACAAAGCCTGAAAAATTTTGGTTGTCCTCGGCTTCAGCCAAAACAAAACTCAGATCATAGACAGCTTTTACAGAACAAATAGGAAAAGACCAGTCACTCTTCTGCTCCTCTGAATGGTCTATGTTAGGGGTAGGCAACCTTAGCTCTTTTATGACTCGTGGACTTCAACTCCCAGAATTCCTGAGCCAGTATGGCTGGCTCAGGAATTCTGAGAGTTAAAGTCCACGAGTCATAGAAGAACCAAGATTGCCTACCCCTGGTCTATGTCAATTTGCCCTCTTTCCATTTTTCTAAAATTTCCCATCTATGGTTCCCCTCAGCTGACTCTATTGCCAGTGGCTCATCATATCCCACCAGCCTTCCCAGACCTTGAATTCCCCCCCCCCCCCAATCTTCCCTTTCCCTTCCCTTCCCTTCCCTGGATTCTTTCAGATGCTATCATCAAATGACCCAGTGTGGGATAATTCTGTCAGCACAATCGTTTCTCCAGTGTTCTTATTGTCTAATTAGGCTATTTATGCTGTCTTTGCTATTGGTAAACATCCCCCCTAGATTCAGCAGTGTCTGGAAAAAGTGCAATAATTCCTAAAAGCGTATAGGTGCCTGGTGCAATACATACCAGTGATCCAAAATCTGACACAAATGTATAAACTCTGGCTTTTGCATAATGACATCATCACTCATCATTTGCCCCGATGGATTCTTATTTATAATGGTTTTTCCTATATTAAATAATGTTTATAAAATATAGGAAAATATAATAAGTAAACTTTTCTTACAAGACTGAGTTTCAAACTATATTGAAGTATCTTTAATTTCACTCAGTTCCTTTCTTCTCTTTATAGCGTGTTATCATATAGGGAGTATTACCCAGTTAAAAATAATATGTTGCCTGCTGACTCACATTATAGGATTCATGGTAGTTGGAGTACTTGAAAATGTTCTGTGTAGGAAAACCTGTACATAAATGTCTTGTTTAAAAGGAGAGTTGTAATTGTTTCAATATAAACAATGTGAAATTTAAGCAATCCTCATACATTATTTCAGTGATGCACAAATATGTAAGAATATTGTTTTTGTACAATTGCATTAGATTTTACGGGAAGTAGCTGTACAAGAAATCAGTATTAAGTTTGAAAAGACAAGTGAAGTAAAATACAGGAAACATTACTATAAGATAACTATGCTTGCAATTTTATGTATACTTGTTTATACCTACATAGAGATGTATTGTAATTATATTTCTTTAATAAATATTGGAGCTGTTTTTATATGTACAATTATCAACAACTTACATTATTCAGTATGAAGAACTTTCCAAGGTAATTCAGTTAAATTCTTACATTTCTAATATTTAGGGGTCCTAGTGTGTGTTACATAGCAGATTATAAATGGGTTAAGAAACATTTTATGTTACTTTTATAACAATTAAAATAATTAAAATAAGCAACATTAAGAAAAAGAGTTTAAATCTTTGATTTTATATGCCAGAAAATAGATTAAGCAACCTTGCATTAACAGTCACAGCTCTGCAAAATCTCTAGCTCACTGTTGTGACCTTTACCCTTTTGTATCCTGGGACACTCATTTTGTCTTTGTGCTCAAGTTTATTCATGATGGTTATGTTTTCCTCCCAGTCATATATATGGTGTTGTTACAGAGAGAACAGATAAATTATTTTCAGTGGCAGGCCTGCCAAGTTTGAAGAAAGAATGTTAATAGTGTGTACAAGAGAAGCTTGTTTATCTGAGGCTTTTCCATAGCATGCTGAGGACAAGAAGCAACCCCCTACAAAATTTTAAAAAATGGTTTTCAGGTAGTTTTTACAGTATGGTAGTCATCAGTTAATAAAGACAATGCAGTAAGTTAGCTCTTGTGCTCTAGATAGTAAATTGTGCTTAGTATTTTTTTCAGTGTGCCTCAGTATATGTCTATACGTTTGTCTTTTGAATTATTTCTAGGTTGGGGTCAACTGTATTCAGTACTGTAATTATTCAAAGATTTTGCTGTTGGGGTAGGAAATGATTGCTTTCCTTGTCATTACATTTCATTTTTCTTCTGGTCATTGGATAAGTAGCTTGAAATTCATACAAAATAAATTTATTTTGCTTTTTTTCATTTTGATAGAACATGTTTCTTCAACATCTTAAATTTTAGTAATTGTATTCTCATTTAGAATTCCTACTAAAGATTTTGAAAAGAATTTCTAAAGCAGTTTTTAATATCTTCTTTGGTCTGTCATCTCGTGTTATTAAACAAAGGATTCTGATATTATATTTCATATATTTCTAATGCCCACTTTTCTAAATCCTAATATACATTGAAATGTAAGGAACATAAAACTATATAAAAACATTGGTGTTTTTAATGTAATACTAACTTTTTCAACTTTATTTAACAAATTTATTTAGGGACCTTGGAGATAACTTGCAATTGCTTTTTCTTGTATTCTTGATATATTCAGTTTTGCTTCCTATTTTCTGTGGAATATAGATGGACAGTTTTTGTTTTTTCAATTTATTGCCTGTATATAGCTCAGAAGAGGGATTGTTGAATGGGATGTTTCATATAAAGATATGCCACTCCCGCTTATCTGATATTCAATTATTAGCAAGGTTTTGTGGCTTTATCAATAAATGCTGAATAAAATAACCTTTTCCCAAATATGTTTGTTTTAGCTTAATTATGCTTGTCCTTTACTGCCAGTTTACCTCTGCAACTTTATCAACATTTCCAGTCATAGTTTAAAAAATGGTAGTTCTGCTGAATATTTACCAGTTTTGGATCTACTATCACTAGTTTAGAAGTTCTTGGGTGAACTCAGTAACCTTTGATTCACCTCTGGAGAGTTTGACGTTCTTCTCTTTGCAGATGCTCTGATTCATCTTCCTCAGTTGTGCAGGAATTAAAGCAGCTACCAGTGGAGAAAGGAAACCATAAGTTGTCATGATGCCTCTGAAATCAGCAGTCACCCTTTGAAGGGACTTTTGTTTTTAGGAATAGATAAATCACATTCTGTTTCTCACTTGGCTTTCCTTTGTGTCTTCAAATGAAGGTCTCTTGAATTCTATCTTATTTTTAACCAAGGTAGTAAGATTCTGAAATTGAAATATTCTAGAGTTCATTGAGGTTTAGTAATCTTTCTAACTTCTTGCTATTATCCTAAGCAACTGATATCTAATACTTCTCTATTTATTAGGCAAAGAGATGGGGAAGCACAGGTGATAACAGATGTGAAAGCTTTTATTGTACTAACCAGATATCAAGCAAGGGGCTAGTTTTGAGCAAATGTCTGGAATACTCTATTTTAAAATTAAGTTTAGAAGATTAAATTCAGCGGTTTATATTTAATTTCTCTTCATGATGGTAAATCAGAAGTGTTCATGTCCTGAAACATAAAACAGTAGCATAAATAAATTTGGAGCTTGAAATAGTAAAATAACAAAAAACAGTAAAATAAAACATCCAATAGTGAAAAGTTTACATTTCAGGGAATTATTGGTTTAAAAATAGTTTATAAGACTTTTTGAGAGAGAAAATGGGTCATCTCTCAGAACAACTTACTTTTCCTGAAATATCCTTTAAATTATTTGAAGAAATTGAAGCTGTATTGGTTTTTCTCAGGGTGTATCTTGGTAGATTGCTCAATTTAAACCAGGGGTCAGCAACCTGAAACAGCAAAAGAGCCACTTGGAACCGGTTCCATCACACACACAAAAAAGTGGGAGCCGCAAAATGTGCACGTGCATGCGCAGAACAAGGCAAAAGGTGCACCCACCTTGATGCCCGCGCCACATCCTGAGCTGCACGCACCTGGCAGCTCTCCAAACCTCCGCCGCCCCATTTGGAGAGCTGCTGCCTTTGTGTTTCTTTCAAACGCGGACGAAGGCAGCAGCTCTCCAAACCTCCGCCAAAGCTCTCCAAACCTCAGCTCTCCAAATTGCTGCCACAGCACTCCAAACCTCCACTGCCCCATTCTCTCAATGGGAGTTTTTTACTCCCACTTTTTTTTCAGAACTGCACATGGAGGAGGACTGGGAGCCGCAGGAGACGGCTTAAAAAGCCACATGCGGCTCCGGAGCCGCAGGTTGCCAACCCATGGTTTAAACAATAGCTTTTTTTAATCTTTGTACTCTGATAGTGTAAGTTATGAAATTTACATGTTTCAGTGTGGACCAGTGTTGGACCTTCATGAGAAATTTTAGAATTTCACAAGGCTGAAAATGTAAAACATACTTTTAAACATCAACTGCTGCCATAATGATAAACAAGCAAGGTATAACTTTAACTGTTAATCTCATTTTTTTTGAGAAATGGGTAACCACATGTCTTGTTACATAGTTCTGAGTCTTAAAATATGATTATTAGGTAAAAGTCTTTCTAAATAGGATTGATTAGTTTCCTACCATCTTGAAATGTAAAATACACAAAAACTACCTTTATAAACAAAACCCACAACTCTGCCTGTATATTTGATGTCTGCACAGTTTGTAGAACGCATCAATCCTCTGGAGTGTTAATTGTGGTTCTTGGCAACACATATTTGTTGTTGTTAGTTGTGAAGTCGTGTCCGACCCATCGCGATCCCCTGGACAACGTTCCTCCAGGCCTCTTTTTGCCTTTTGGTACTGTCCATGGGGTTTTCATGGCAAAGATACTGCAGTGGGTTGCCATTTCCTTCTCCAGTGGATCACATTTTGTCAGAACTCTGCTATGACCTGTCCGTCTTGGGTGGCCATGCACAGCATAGCTCATAGCTTCATTGAGTTATGCAAGCCCCTTCGCTGTGACAAGGCAGTAATCCATAAAGGGGGGGGGGGCAATACATATACAAATAAAATAAAAATTTACTCACTCTTTTAGGAGTAAACATCATTCCCATATAAATTGTGGCAGATAGTTCATCCTACAACATTATTTATGTCTTCCTTTGATCAAGTTCACCTTATTTTAATTCTATCAAGTACCTTCCAATTATGAAGAATTTCATCTAATTTCTAGTATTAACCTAAACTTGGGAATCAAAATGAACATTCTAGACCAGGGGTGGACAATTAATTTTCCCAAGGGGCCATATGAGAAAGTAGGACAGTTATGGAGGGCTGCTGTTGTCCCACCTCCGCTATTGTCCTGCATCTAACCCACCCACCGCCACCCTGATACCATTCACCACCACCATCACTCCGCTCTCCACTGCTGCCTCCATGGGCCAGACAGAGACAACCAAAGGGCTAGATGTGGCCCACAGGCTGTAAAATACTCAGGTCTATTCTAGACAAGATAGTTTAAGAATCATACTTCCAGTCTGCAAGTGTTCTTTTTTCTTCTCTGTTGATGAGATACAAATAAACTGTTGTAGAGCATGAAGTAGGATTTGTGGGTAGATCCTACCCAGATGGAACGAGATAAAATGCTTCCAGATTCTTTATCTATCCTATTATTGCAAGAAATATCCTTTGAGAATGTTCCAAAACTTCAGCTAGTGCAAAGAATGGACAGGCTGCTTTCTAATACAAATTTTATTGACCATAGAACATCTGTCTTGCATTATCTGGGTAGTTCCTATTTTGTTTCCAGTTAGGCAGAATTACACATGTGGTTGCTTTCCTATAATTCCTCAAATTGCTTGAAACCATAACATTAAAATGCTGTTTCCTTCCATACAGTCATCTCTTAATTAAAGATGAACTTATCTACTTATCACAAGAAGTATCTGAATCAGATGGCAAAGTCCACCATAGATAAAAACAGCAAATGGATTTCCCTCATTCAGCCAGAAATGAAAGGCATGATGTTTCATGGAAGCATTGAATCACCCTGATTCTTCCTCAAGTATGAAACATTCATGGAGTGCATATAAAAGATATGAGGGGTTAGGGAGCAAAACCCACATGAAATAGCATTCCCTTGGCAGCAAATCTTAAAATACTTACGTCATATTTAATGAAAAGAATTGGAAGCTAAGAAATTGAATAATGTAATTTTGATTTTTCAAAAATTGTTCACTATATACTATGATGCTTATGAAATGATGAATTAGAAGGATGGGGGAAAAGTTCTCATTTTTAAAAAATGAGTTCAAGATCTTTATTTTATTTTTAAAAGATATGCAAGTTATCAATAAATATTTTTAAAAGATATGCAAGTTATCAATAAGTTATTAGGAGTGTGCAAGGATGATACATAGGAGCCTTTTTTTAATTTGTTTACATAGGAACCCTTACTTTTACTTTTCTGCTTTTTATAATTCTGAAGTTTTTAATAATATTAATACCTGGTCTCTAGCTGCTGTTACTCAATGCTAGATCAGTCTGCAATGAGGGTTCTCTGATGAGAGGGCATACCTAACATGTAGTAGTGAAATCTGGCTTCTGGTAAAATGATAGCCATTTTGGAAATACGTTCAGTGGGGTTTTGAGTGTGGTATTAGCTGAGTCCATTGCAGGGGTGTGCGTGAGCTCTTTGTTATCTAGGAATTCTTTACATCATTCATGGGCACTGCATTGCAAGTCATTAAGTTGTGCTCTAGAGATCAGTTGGGACTGTTGGTGTTGTACCACCCATCCATCCCTGTTGTATATCCACTTTCCTGCATGAGCTATTTGACACCATTTTGGGCTGGCAATAGAACTTACTGTTTTAGGGGACTTCACCATGCCTTCTCAAGTCTAAGGTGATTTGGGAGTTTAGGGTCACCATGATGGCCATGAGTCTATCCTAGTTCATCCAGAGCCTGAGACAGGACAGGGATCACATTTTAGCTATGTGATCTGAAATTGGGGGAGCTGGGGGTGTCTCCCTTGCCATGGTCTCCTCTTGTGCCTCTATTCACTGTGGGAGGCTAAACCCATTAGATT
>JAKJMR010017698.1:10378-17417 GCA_024449315.1 Daboia siamensis | reverse complement strand
GAGCAGGAGACCCTTGAAGAATCACAGAGCTGGAAGGGACCCCGGGGGTCATCTACTCCAAACCCTTGCTCAAGCAGGAGACCGTTGCCAAATAACAGAGCTGGAAGGGACCTCGGAGGTCATCCAGTCCAACCCCCTGCTTGAGCAGGAGACCCTTGCAGAATCACAGAGCTGGAAGGGACCTCGGAGGTTTTCCAGTCCAACCCCCTGCTCCAGCAGGAGACCCTTGCAGAATCACAGAGCCGGAAGGGACCTCGGGGGTCATCCAGTCCAACCCCCTGCTCAAGCAGGAGACCGTTGCCAAATAACAGAGCTGGATGGGACCTTGGAGGTCATCCAGTCCAACCCCCTGCTCGAGCAGGAGACCCTTGCAGAATCACAGAGCCGGAAGGGACCCCGGGGGTCATCCAGTCCAAGCCCCTGCTCAAGCAGGAGACCGTTGCCGAATGACAGAGCTGGATGGGACCTTGGAGGTCATCCAGTCCAACCCCCTGCTCAAGCAGGAGAACCTGCACCATTCCAGACAAAGGAAATGCCGTCGTGTCTTTCTTCTTCTCCTCAGACTGGCCAAACCCAACTCCCGCAGCCGTCCTTCGTACGTTTGAGTCTCCAGGCCTTGGATCCTCTTAGTGGCTCTTCTCTGAACCCTTTTTTCCTCCCAAGGTCTCAACCACTTTTTTTTGGTGTGGGGGGTTTACGGAGACCCAAATCGGTTGTAGCATTCCAGGGGTGGCCTTACTAGGGCTGTACGAAGCGGTAGTAAGATTTCGCGCACTCTGTTTCCTTGCTGTAAGCTTTCCCCTTCTCTTTCCCCCCCCTCCCCCCTTATTTTGGTGTGTTTGGAATTTCGCGTTATCTCAAAAAAAAACGAATCGAAAGAAAATCAGGTCTTAAAAGCGTTCAGCCACCAGGGGGCGCTGTTTGCCCATTTGGCACATAACATATCCTCGATAGGGACGCTGAGCTCGTCGATCGGAAGGTCCGGCGGTTTTGGCGGGTCGAATCCCGAGCGCCGCGGAGCCGAGCGAGCGCCTGTTACGCGTCCCAGCTCCTGCCAACCTAGCAGTTCGAAAGCACGTCAAAAACGCAAGTGGAAAAATAGGGACCGCTCCGGTGGGAAGGGAACGGCGTTCCGTGCGCCTTTGGCATCCAGTCATGCCGGTCACATGACCACGGAGAAGTCCTCGGACAAGCGCCGGCTCTTCGGCTTTGAAAACGGAGATGAGCACCGGCCCCTAGAGTCGGAAACGACTAGCACGCGTGTGCGGGGGAACCGTTACCGTTACCTTAACAATAATCATTCCAAATATTAAATAAATGAACTGAAGAGAAAACAAAAAAAATAAATTCAAGGAATAGATGGACCACTTTTTCCCCTGTTGTCAGTTTTCTATCTTTTTGTGGCTTAAAATCTCAGCGTGGGGGAATAGTGCAAAATTCCAAACACAAAACCGCAAACGGCCAAACACAAAATTGCAACACAACATTCTTCATAAATTACAGGTCCTCCTCAACTTACGAAACCGCACTCGGGAGCAGAATCTCGGTTGCTAAGTCAGGCAGTTGTGAAGTTCAGCTTCACTCACTTTTCACGGCCGTGGTTGCTAAGCAAATCCTGATGTTATTAAGTGAATCACCCAGTCGTTCAGCGAATCCGGCTTCCCACATTGACTTTGCTTGCTGCTCAGGCAGGAAACCCTATAGTATTTCAGACAAATGGCTGTCCAGTCTCTTCTTAAAAACCTCCAGTGTTGGAGCATTCACAGCTTCTGGAGGCAGGTTGTTCCCCTGGTTAATAATAATAATAATAATAATAATAATAATAATAAGAAGAAGAAGAAGAAGAATTTGGAACGGACCTTGGAGGTCATCTAGTCCAACCCCCTGCTCAGGCAGGAAATCCTGTACCATTTCAGGCAAATGGCTGGCCAGTCTCTTCTTAAAAACTTCCAGTGTTGGAGCATTCGCCACTTCTGGAGGCAGGTTGTTCCACTGGTTAATAATAATAATAATAATAATAATAATAATAATAATAATAATAATAATAATAATAATAATAATAATAATAAGAAGAAGAAGAAGAAGAAGAAGAAGAAGAAGAAGAAGAAGTTGGAAGGGACCTTGGAGGTCATCTAGTCCAACCCCCTGCTCAGGCAGGAAATCCTGTACCATTTCAGGCAAATGGCTGGCCAATCTCTTCTTAAAAACTTCCAGTGTTGGAGCATTCACAGCTTCTGGAGGCAGGTTGTTCCACTGGTTAATAATAATAATAATAATAATAATAATAATAATAATAATAATAATAATAATAATAATAATAATAATAATAATAAGTTGGAAGGTCATCTATTCCAACCCCCTGCTCAGGCAGGAAACCCTATACCATTTCAGACAAATGGCTGTCCAGTCTCTTCTTAAAAACCTCCAGTGTTGGAGCATCCACAACTTCTGGAGGCAGGTGGTTCCACTGGTTAATTGTTCTAACTGTCAGGAAGTTTCTCCTTAGTTCTAGGTTGCTTCTCTCCTTGACTAGTTTCCATCCGTTGCTTCTTGTCCTGCCTTCAGGTGCTTTGGAGAATAGCTTGACTCCCTCTTCTTTGGGGCCGACCCTGAGATACTGGAACACTGCTATCATGTCACCCCTCACCCTTCTCTTCGTTAAACTACACATCCCCAATTCCAGCCACCATTTCTTATATATGTTTTAGTCTCCAGTCCCCCGATCGTCTTTTGTTGCTCTTCTCTGCACTCTTTCTAGAGTCTCGACGTCTTTTTTACATCGTGGTGACCAAACCTGGATGCCGTATTCCAACTCCCTCTATCACCTCTCTTAAAAAGGTAAAGGTAAAGGTTCCCCCGCACACGCGTGCTAGTCGTTTCCGACTCTAGGGGCCGGTGCTCATCTCCGTTTCAAAGCCGAAAAGCCGGCGCTTGTCCGAGGACGTCTCCGTGGTCATGTGGCCGGCATGACTACACGCCAAAGGCGCACGGAACGCCGTTCCCTTCCCACCGGAGCGGTCCCTATTTTTCTACTTGCATTTTTTATGTGCTTTCGAACTGCTAGGTTGGCAGAAGCTGGGATGAGTGACAGGCACTCACTCTGCTACGCGGCACTCGGGATTCGACCCGCCAAACTGCCGACCTTCCGATCGACGAGCTCAGCGTCCTCACCCGCCGAGCCACCGCGTCTCTTGGTTGGTTTCTTAGCGCTGCTTTATTTGTGTTTAGACCGACCATACGTTTTCTAACCGTTTGTAAAGCCAGGCTATATATCTCTTTACGTCCGTGTATCAAATCTATTAAAGCCTGTGCCCCCCAGGGTGTCCCTTCATTGTAACCCCTCAGTCAGATTTCTCAGGATCGGTTTATTTAACGTCCGACTCCCATCATGCAACGTCCACCTCTCACTTTTTTTTACTTTCCATGTTTCTCTCTTTCCATAGAGCCTTGGTGGAGCAGTGGGCTAATGCCTCCTTACGTAACACCAGCTGCCTGCAATTAGTGCAGGTTCGAGTCCCACCAGGCTCAAGGTTGACTCAGCCTTCCGTCCTTCCCAGGTAGGTAAAATGAGGTCGCCGATTGTTGGGGGCAATGAAGCTGACTTTGTAATAATGCCGTTCGGGGTGTGTGTGCGAAAGCCCTAACAAGCAGGCATACACATAGAATGGAGGCTACTGCTAAGCTTGTAAGCCGCCCTGAGTCTTCGGAGAAGGGCGGGATATAAATGGGATTAAAATAAAATTAAAAAAAAATATTTCTATGGTGCACTCTTGTTCCTTCAGCATTCCAAGGCTGGTGCTAAGGCATACCATTCACACGTTTAGGATGACCCCCGTTAGTGGCAACCCCCTTGCTTCCAACAATTTCAATGCATGCGATTCGCAAACCACCTTAAAAGCCACTTACTCTTCCGTTTCTCCCTTCTATGATCCATTCATTGGCTGCCCTTCTGCCACTCTGGCTGAACTTCCGTCTTTCCTGCTTCCGCAGCTTCTATCAACTTTTGCATGAGCCCACTGTTTCCCTTCGCTATTAATCAATCCTCTGCATTTCTCTTCTCCAAAAGTACTGAAGTTTCCATAATCCTATTTGGAGCCGGTGTATATGTTCCCCTTTTCCTGCATTAACAACCTCAGAGCCTGTTGTAAGGCATAAAATCCACAGGTTAGTGCTGATTAAGGGAGGGAAATTCTCCCAGCTTCCACTTCCATTTTCTTTCCATTTATTATCTCACTTTCCTTGTGTCCTTTTTTTTCTTTTTCTTTTTCTTTTTCTTTTTCCCCAACTACTTTGCTACGAGCAAGTGGATCCCTCCTTCCGGCTTTCTGATTTTATTTATTTATTTTATTTTATTTATTTATTTTATTACATTTATATACCGCCCTTTCCCGAAGGACTCAGGGCGGTTTACAGGGTAATTAAAAACACAGATATAAAAGTTAAAAACAAATTTAAAAAAATTATAATAATCCCTGTATTAATTAAAAAACCCAATTTAAAATTACCCACGCTTAACAAGCAATGCGAACCAACGTACTTTCACATACGGTGGACCCGTAAAAAGGTTAAAGCATTTTGGATTACAATCTGGTGGAACATGCAGAAGATATTCGAGAAAAGGATAAAGTTTTGTCCGCAACTGTTTTTACTGGGCATTATTACTGAGACTACCACTGTGGACATTAAGCTGATGCTGAACTTAATTACGGCCGCGAGACTTTTAGTAGCGCAATACTGGAAGAAGGAAGAACTGCCGACCATAGAGGAATGGACCTTAAAAGTTTCCAACCTGGCGGAAATGGCGAAGATCTCAGCGTATTTGAAAGACCATTCGCAACAACGATATATTGTGGAGTGGAAGAAATGGATTGATTACATCCAGAATAAATATGGGACTAAAAAGTTCCATTTAGCATTTGAATAAGTATTGATGGGATATTTATATTGCTTGTAGTCATTTTATAAGAGCTAAAGCGCGGTAGACCTAATAGTTTATTGTTATTAGCATATGGTAGTTTATGATTGTTTTTTTTACTTTTATACCTTGTATTTAGCTCTGGGAAGTCGGGGAGGGGGGAAGGGGAGGGTGGGAGGGTGGGGTTGGGTTGGGAAGGGAGGGAGGGGGTGGGGAGGGGATGTTTTGTTAAACATAAAATGTATCTTTACTTTTACAACAAGAAAATCTGCAATTGACTATTCCTTTCACAGCCTGGGACTGGTGGGGGTGAGTGATGTTTGAAGGCTAACACACACACTTACATATTGCATGAGCAATTTCACGTACAAAAATTTCATTTCATACTTTCTCCAGACAAACCGTACATTGTTACATGAGGCCTTTTTGTTTGGTGTTATCAGAGAGGATTTTGACCCTCTTCCAAGTCTTGGAAATAACACAGAACAACACAGACAGACGTATGTACACAGATACTATTAAAACAACATTTATTGAGACATATGGCTTGTCCTGCAAGACGTGAGAAAAATCATGAGGTGATTCCAACAGAACATGGTTTCTATAGGGCCCTTTAACCATCTCCTAATTTTCTCACCATTCCAAGTCCAAGCTTAATGTTCCAAATGTCCAAATATATATAAGAAGAAGGAAGCTGAAGCCTGAAGATGACAGATGAGATTTCGTCGAAACGTTGCCCTGATACATCCAATTCTACGTGGGGAAAAACCCGAATGACCAAAGATCTACATATATATATATATATATATATATATATATATATATATATATATATATATATATATATATATATATGTGTTGTTGTTGTTAGCTGCGAAGTCGTGTCCGACCCATCGCGACCCTATGGACAACATTCCTCCAGGCCTTCCTGTCCTCCACCATCCTCTGGAGTCCATCCAAGCTCACGCCTACTGCTTCAGTGACTCCATCCAGCCACCTCATTCTCTGTCGTCCCCTTCTTCTCTTGCCCTCCACCTTTCCCAGCATGAGGCTCTTCTCCAGTGAGTCCTTCTTTCTCATTAGGTGGCCAAAGTATTTGAGTTTTAGCTTCAGGATCTGGCCTTCTAAACAGCAGTCAGGATTGATCTCCTCTAGGACTGACCGGTTTGATCGCCTTGCAGTCCAAGGGACTCGCAGGAGTCTTCTCCAGCACCATAGTTCAAAGGCCTCAATTCTTTGGCGCTCAGCCTTTTTTATGGTCCAACTTTCACTGCCATACATTGCAACTGGGAAGACCATAGCCTTGACTATACGCACTTTTGTTGACAGGGTGATGTCTCTGCTTTTTAGTGTGCTGTCTAGATTTGCCATGGCTTTCCTCCCGAGGAGCAAGCGTCTTTTAATTTCTTGGCTACAGTCCCCATCTGCCGTGATCTTGGAGCCCAGGAAAATAAAATCTGTCACTACCTCCATTTCTTCCCCATCTATTTGCCAGGAATTGAGAGGGCCAGATGCCATGATCTTGGTTTTCTTAATGTTAAGTTTCAACCCAAGTTTTGCACTCTCCTTCTTCACCTGCAACAAGAGGCTCTTTAGTTCTTCTTCACTTTCTGCCATAAGAGTGGTATCATCTGCGTATCTAAGGTTGTTGATATTTCTTCCGGCAATCTTAATTCCTGCTTTTGATTCATCTAGCCCAGCCTTTCTCATGATGTGCTCTGCATATAAGTTAAATAGGCAGGGCGACAGTATACAGCCTTGCCGGACTCCTTTCCCAATTTTGAACCAATCAGTGGTTCCATGTCCAGTTCTCACTGTTGCTTCTTGACCCGCATATAGGTTACTCAAGAGGCAAATAAGATGGTCTGGTACTCCCATCTCTTTAAGAACTTGCCACAGTTTGTTATGATCCACACAATCAAAGGCTTTAGCATAGTCAATGAAGCAGAAGTAGATGTTTTTCTGGAACTCCCTAGCTTTCTCCATGATCCAGCGTATGTTGGCAATTTGATCTCTAGTTCCTCTGCCTCTTTGAAATCCTGCCTGTACTTCTGGTAGTTCTCGATCCACATACTGCTGAAGTCTAGCTTGTAGGATTTTAAGCATGACTTTACTAGCATGAGA
>JAKJMR010017698.1:2878-5378 GCA_024449315.1 Daboia siamensis | reverse complement strand
CACCGGCCCCTAGAGTCGGAAACGACTAGCACGCGTGTGCGGGGGAAGCTTTACCTTTACCTACTCTTTACCAGTGCTTTTTTTTGGTAAAAAAAAAAAAAAAAGGTGCCGGAACTCACACATGTCGTATAACCCGCCTTGCCCACCCTAGAAGGCGCCATCCAAAAAAGGCACCGGAACTCCATTCGGAGCGTTCTATAAGCAATCCTCACCGTTCCAGGTATACATTTAAAAATCTTGACAATTCCTTCGTTGTGTGTCTCTCACAGACACACCCTCCCCCCCAAATACGGCAGGCAGCTGAAGGTCCACGGAGCCAGGGCAACCAAGATTCCCCAAGGGGAAGGCTGTGGACACAGGCCACACTTCACACACTGGTCGAGTTTCTGGGTGGTCGAGTTTCTGGGTCTGGCTGAGCGAGGGCCTGTCTGCACACAGCCGTGGGGCAGGGCCAGCGTTCACGGCGGGGGCGCTGCTGAAGCCTTCTTGGGGGTTCCCAAAGGGAGGGGCCCCTTCTCCTTTAGAACGCGGGAAGTCCTCAACGTATGACCCCAACTGTCGCTAAGTGAGGGAATTGTTACGTGAGCCTTGCCCCACTTTAGGACCTTTCTTGCCACAGTCGTGAAATGGATCGCTGCAGTTCTTAAATTAGTCGCACGGTTCTGAAGCGAATCGGGTTCGCCCCAGTTGACTCTGCTTGTCGGACGCTCTCAAAAGGGGATACCCGGGACACTTTGCGACCGTCGTAAATACGAGTCGCTTGTCAAGCCTCCGAATGCAAATCAGGCGACCGCAGGGGGACTAAGCGGTCCTCAGTCACTTTTTCGTCATTCCTGTTGTAACTTCAAATGGTTGTTAACTGAGAACTCCCAGTACTATTACTTTAACAGTATCCTTGTCGTTAGTTCTTTAGGTCAGCGGTCCTCAACTTCTGGGCTGAGGCCTGGTGGCCAGCAGGCCATAGCCCTCTGGACAGGCTGGATGGGGTGCGCGCATATGGGTGCGCCCCCTCACTTGTCTGAGTGCTGCGGCCAAAGGGCACAAAAACAGGACGTTGTGCCGTGGGGCGCAAAAATAGTCCGCCGCTGCGCCTCAGGGCATGAAAATGGGATGCCGCCATGCCACGGGGCATGAAAACAGGGCACCCTCGCACTGCAGGGTGCCACCGCCACCCTGCAAAGCGCAAAAATACATGCCGCCGTGCCGTGGTGTGTGGAAACGGGCCACTGCCGCACCGCAGGACGGAAAAATGGGGCGCCGCCACACCACGGGCCAAAAAAAACCTCCAGGCTGCCGCGGCGCCGCAAGACATAGAAACAGCCGCCGCCACACCATGGGGTGCAGAAGCAAGGCGCTGTGCCATGGAAGAACAAGGCAGGGCTAGCGAGTAGGCGGCAAGCGCGTGATCGTGGCCCCGTGTGCACGCGCTCCCGCACACGCACGTAAAATGCTTCCCCCTCCCTTTTCCCTTAGACTAAACGGTCCTAAATGTGAAATGTGTGTGTGTGGGGGGGTTTAAGTCGCTTTTTGTCCCTGCTGCTGCGACTCTGAACGGTCACTAAAGCGAACCGTTGCCCGGTTACTTCAACCGTATCCTCCTCGTTCCTTCGCATTCCTTTAGGTGGCCGTGGGAAGCCGATGCAGTTCCTCTCTTTGCCAGCAGAGGGCGAGGCAGGGTTGGGGAATGCTGTTTTTTCACCCTAGTTAGTAGGGCAGGGCTAGGCAACCTTGGCTCTTTTATGATTCATGGACTTCAACTCCCAGAATTCCTGAGCCAGCCATGCTGAGGGAAAAATGGAGAGGATTCCGAGCTGAGCCGTGCCGGCTCAGGAATTCTGGGAGTTGACGTCCACGAGTCCTCAAAGAGCCGAGGTTGCCTACCCGTGGCCTAGGCCTAGGCCGCTTTAGGACTCATGGACGTCGACTCCCAGAATTCCTGAGCCAGCCACGCTGAGGGAAAAACGGAGAGGATTCCGAGCTGAGCCGTGCCGGCTCAGGCATTCTGGGAGTTGAAGTCCCCCAGTCACCAAAGAGCCGAGGTTGCCTACCCCTGCCCTAGGGGAAAAGGCCGCCTTTGGCTTTCGGTATTGGGGGCTCTTGGGGGGTGGGGAGGGGGATGCATATAATTTATTTCGTCCCCCTCAAAATATCTCCAAGTTCTTTTACGGGGGTGGGGGGTGGCGTAAAAACCAGTTGAGAATTTCCCCAGTCCAAGAATGCGGGCACACACACACAGACACACCAAAACACACAAACACAAATGCGAGGTGTGGGGGGGGGGGACCCTGGAGGCAGGGGATCACTGGAAACGTTCCTGGGGGAGGACGTGGGAGGGGAGGGAGATGGGACTGAGAGTCCTAAGGGTGCCCGGAAGGGGAGGGGGGGGTCTTTAAAGCAAGGTGTCCCTTCCCTACTCTCTGATTCTTAGCTCTCCGTCAGACAAGCAGCCAGACCCCCTCCCCAAATGATCAGGAATAGACACAACCCCCCCCCCCCCCCC
>JAKJMR010017697.1:306951-321707 GCA_024449315.1 Daboia siamensis | reverse complement strand
TTTATCCTTAGTTCTAGGTTGCTTCTCTCCTTGACTAGTTTCCATCCATTGCTTCTTGTCCTGCCTTCAGGTGCTTTGGAGAATAGCTTGACTGCCTCTTCTTTGTGGCAGCCCCTGAGATATTGGAACACTGCAATCATGTCCCCCCTCATCCTTCTCTTTATTAAACTACACATACCCAATTCCAGCAACCGTTCCCTATATGTTTTAGCCTCCAGTCCCCCAATCATCTTTGTTGCTCTTCTCTGTACTCTTTCTAGAGTTTCGACATCTTTTTTACATCGTGGTGACCCAAACTGGATGCACTATTCCAGGTGTGGCCTTACCAAAGCATTGAAAAGTGGTATTAGTATTTCACTTGATCTTGATTCTATCCCTCTGTTAATGCAACCTAGCACTGTGTTGGCTTTTTTGGCAGCTGTAGCACACTGCTGGCTCATATTTAAGTGATTTTCCACTAGGACTCTGAGATCTCTCACACAGTTACTACTATTGAGCAAAGTACCACCTATACTATACCTGTGCATTAAGGAGAATTAAGGTGAAACTTCCTGACAGTGAGGACAATCAACCAGTGGAACTGCTTGCCTCCAGAAATCGTGGGCACTGGAGATTTTAAAGAAAAGGCTAGACAGTCACTTGTCTGAGATGGTATAGGTTTTTCTGCTTAAGTGGGGGGGCTGGACTAGAAGATCTCCAAGGTCCCTTCCAGCTCTATTCTATTCTATTCCTTAACACCTGGCAGAAGAGAGTGGTGGCTGAAGTAGTAGAGACACTGGGCAGGAAGTTAGCGAGCCTGCGTTCGAGATACAAGATCTGTCGTGGGGCAAGGTTGAGTTCTTGTCCTTAACTCCAGCTCCTGCCAGGCTAGGGGCTGTCAGATCGCTATTGGAATACTGCCATTCAAAAGGTAGGGGGAGCAGGAGTTATTGTGATGGAGTATCTTCCTGCATTGTTTCTACTTTCGCTTGGATATATCAGCATGGGAAATGGGAAGAGCCCTCAGGGCCATCTTTTTTAACTCGCAAGGCCGAGGTGCCAGACAACAGCTGGTTATCACCTTTTGGGCTCAAAGGTCTCACAACATCTTTACAGCAGCAGATTGGCTCCTGATGGACTAGGGCAGACATGTCAAACACAAGGCCCGGGGGCCAGATCCGGCCCGCGAAGTGGTTTCATGCGGCCCGCGAAGCCATCCTGGAAACAGTGAGGGAATGGCCCCCATTGCCTTGGCCCTGGCCCAGAGACCCGCCTTCTGCTAGAGACCCGCAGATCTGTCCCACTCCAGCCCAGGCCCCCATAGGCACCCTTGATGCGAACGATGTAGAGCTGGCCACACCCACCCAGTAGGCCATATGCACTCTAGCCACGCCCACCCGGTAGGCCACGCCCACCCTGGCCATACCCACCCGGCCCCTTGAGGGCAACCGCAATGCTGATGCGGCCCTCAATGAAATTGAGTTTGACACCCCTGGACTAGGGCATTGGGGGGAGTGTGGGGACATGGGACTTTTAGCTTAATGCTTTTGCATGGGAACTTCAGATTCTGCTTTTCTGCTCTGCAATCACTTTCTCTCAGTAAAAGATCCTTCTGAAATGATGTCTGTTTCAAGAGTCATGCTTTCCTGAGGGGATGGCTGAGGCAGGACCTTACAGGGACATAAAACTGGGCATCCTCTGGGCAATGTTGATGTCACCAGCCTAATCCTTTCAACTCAGAAATTCCTGGGTGCTTCCGACAGGAGTGCAAAAACACCTGGCAAAGCTTGCACAGTTGGGCTCCCAAACATTGCCTATCCTGAAGTAGGTTACATTAGAATTTTTCCGTATTTTTATAAATAACTCAAAGTGGCGAACATACTTAATTCTCCTTCCTCCTTCCGGTTTTCCCACAACAGCCCTATGGGGTGAATTGGGCTGAGAGATAATGAATGCCCCAATGCCACCTAGCCAAGGTAGCTTTCCTGCCCAAGGCAGGCCTAGAATTCCCATTTTCCTGGAGATTGGCCCAAAGTCACTCAGTCAACTTTCGTGGCTGAAGCAGTACTAGAACTCACCATCTCCTGATGATTGGCCCAAATCCACCTAGCCTGATTTCAGGCCTAAGGAGGGAATAAAACTCACCATTTGCTGCTTTCTAGTTTGGCACCTTAGGCACGCGGTGGCTCAGTGGGTTAGGACGCTGAGCTTGTCGATCAGAAGGTCGGCAGTTTGGCGGGTCGAATCCCGAGTGCCGCGTAACAGAGTGAGCGCCTGTTACTCGTCCCAGCTTCTGCCAACCTAGCAGTTTGAAAGCACGTAAAAATGCAAGTAGAAGAATAGGGACCACTCCGGTGGGAAGGTAACAGCGTTCCGTGCGCCTTTGGCGTCTAGTCATGCCGGCCACGTGACCACGGAGACGTCCTCGGACAAGCGCTGACTCTTTGGCTATGAAACGGAGATGAGCACCGGCCCCTAGAGTCGGAAACGACTAGCACGCATGTGTGGGGGAACCTTTACTTTT
Organism: Daboia siamensis; assembly: GCA_024449315.1. NCBI lineage: Eukaryota > Metazoa > Chordata > Lepidosauria > Squamata > Viperidae > Daboia > Daboia siamensis. The sequence continues at coordinate 319,204 of JAKJMR010017697.1, read as the reverse complement.
ACCTTTACTTTAGTTTGGCACCTTACCATTGACTATAATGCAGTGTCAGAATAAGTGTACAATTAGAGATTGTGATGCAGTGGTTAAAGTAATCAAAATTCTGCCTCTTCTGCTATGGAAGCCCATTAGATGCCTACCAATCTTTATCAGAGCAGATATTTTTTTTTTTTATTTTTTTTTTAACTTTTATATCTGTGTTTTTTAATTACCCAGTAAACCGCCCTGAGTCCTTCGGGAAAGGGCGGTATATAAATGTAATTAAATAAATAAATAAATAAATAAATAAATAAATAAATAAATAAATAAATAAATAAATATGTAAATACAAGTATTAATACCACTTTAAAATGCCTCGGTAAGACCACAGTTGGAATACTGCATCCAGTTTTGGTCACCGTGATGTAAGAAAGATGTTGAGACTCTAGAAAGAGTGCAGAGAAGAGCAACAAAGATAATCAGGGCACATATAAGGAACGGTTGCTGAAATTGGGTATGTCTAGTTTAATGAAGGGAAGGACTTGGGGTGACATGATAGCAGCATTCCAATATCTCAGGGGCTGCCACAAAGAAGAGGGAGTCAAGCTATTTTCCAAAGCGCCCGAAGGCAGGACAAGAAGCCACAGATGGAAACTGGTCAAGGAGAGAAGCAACCTAGAACTAAGGAGAAACTTCCTGACAGTTAGAACAACTAACCAGTGGAACAACCTGCCTCCAGATGTTGTGGGTGCTCCAACACTGGAAGTTTTTAAGAAGAGACTGGACAGCCATTTGTCTGAAATGGTATAGGGTTTCCTGCCTGAGCAGGGGGTTGGACTAGATGACCTCCAAGGTCCCTTCCATCATCATCATCATCATCATCATCATCATCATATTATTATTATTATTATTATTATTATTATTATTATTATTATTATTATTCCTTGTCCCATCAAACACTACAGACAAGAGAACGTCTGATTTCCTGAGACATCACCTTGCAGGTACAACCTACAATTGCCTTTTTTCCGAACTTCAGACTTCAGAAATCCTCACAGCGTACAGAATTGTATGCACATTTAGCTAATCATGACATCATTTTCTCCAGTCCAGCCAGAATGGGGAAAAAAACAAACAATTTCCTTTGCCATAATCCATGACTACATTGAGACCTGCCTACTCACTGAAGATCTGTTTCTTTTTTCTCCTCTGGGTTACAGTTTCATCACTTATTTGTTTTTTTGTTTTTTCCTCCCTGCCATTTAGTGCTCCGACTTTTAATTTTAATTTTTATTTTTTTTGTCTTGCTACTACTGAATCCACTCTGTTCAAACCCTGTTACTATTCTTCTTCCTTCCAACCAGCTTAGCTGCATGGAGTGTAAGCAAAGCTTTCCGGCTGAAGGGCATCCATTTATTAACTCTACTTGGAAAGACTGGCTGACCGTTGACTTCATGGTTGTGAGCTTTCCTCTGTTTCTTTGCCTCTTTGAGGTTCAGGACACACACAAACACACACACGCACACACACGAAACGTCAATCATCCCTTGGCTGGCCACGGAATTCTATCAGGGTCACACCTTTGGAGGATCAGCTGTGAGCAAATGTGCCATCACAAGCTTTCCTAGTATTGTTTTTCTTTTCTGCTACCCATTATTTTCATTCAAATTTCAGAGTATCCTTCGCAGAACTTTGATGCATCTCAGAGTGGTTCTTCGCGATGCGCTTCAGATAGGTTTTCACCTACTAGATCAAAAGAAAAGCCCTAATGAGCACTGCTGCACAATAACTGAAGGAGATCTCGCTATGGAGAGAAGCTCTTTGTTTCTTTATTTGACTGGAAAGACAAAGCCGCCGTACTGCACACCGCGTAAAATAATAACAATAACAATAACATAATAACAATAATAACAATAAAAACCAAGACAAATTAATGATAGATTTCTAAGGCTACTGTGTGTAACCTCTCTGCTAAACAGAAGGTGGGAACAATAGGGTGGGAAGGGACCTTCAAGGTCATCAGATCCAACCCCTTGGAGCAGGAGACCTTCATTCAAGACCAATGTCTGTCAAGTCTTTTCTTGAAAACCTCCAGTGATGGAGCACCCACAACTTCGGAAGGCAGAGCTGTTCTGCTGATTAATTGTTCCCACCGTCTGGAAATTTCTCCTTACTGCTAGGTTAGATCTCTATTCAGTGACCTTCCACCCTGTTAGTTTTTTGGTCATCCCTTTTCACTTCTGAGATTGTTAAGGTTGGTTTCTAGTTAAACCAAGGTCAAAGCTGCTGGCGGTGATCGGACTCCTGTGGAAGTTTGAAAAACCACGTAGTGTCCACCTGGGCTGCTTTCCCTCTTCGCTTCCAAAGTTCGATCCAAGAAAGATGCCTAAAGAGTGAACATGCCCACAATTTTAGAAGGGCAACAATTGCAGTTCAGCTGATATCATGAAACTGCTAAGTAGAATTGCAGATTGTGCACCAGGATCTTTCTGAGAACCAGATGAATTAGGTGACTCAAGAAAAGATCTTTGCTACAGAAGCCATCCATTTTGGATTAAGGTGGTTGTCTTCTCCTCCTCCTCCTCCTCCTCCTCCTCCTCCTCCTCCTCCTCCTCCTCCTCCTCCTCCTCCTCCTCCTCCTCTTCTTCTTCTTCTTCTTCTTCTTCTTCTTCTTCTTCTTCTTCTTCTTCTTCTAATTCTAATTCTTCTTCTTCTCCTCCTCCTCCTCTTCTTCTTCTTCTTCTTCTTCTTCTTCTTCTTCTTCTTCTTCTTCTTCTTCTTCTTCCACCTCCTCCATCTCCTCCACCTCCTCCAACTCCTCCACCTCAGGGATATGGTTAATCAATAATTGAGCAACACATGTAAAGATAATTGTGCTCCTTGTGTTCTGGCATTAAATTGCACCTAGAAAAAAATGATTGAAGTATCCTGTATCAGTCATTGGCTGCCCTTTAACCTGGGTTTGGAAGATCAGGTAGTCAACTCCAAGTGTTTATTGGATCTAAGTATTTAGCTTACCTACTGCAAACCGCATTCCCACCCAGGAGGCACATTGCAAATTGAGATCCAAATTGTGCAGGTGTGCAGTTTGCTGTGTAAGTAGCACTTGTGTACTGTAAAAGTAAATATTTGCAGGTGCAAGAATGAAATGTGTCTCCAAATATAGTTCATAAAACAAAACAAATCCCAAATTGAGGTTTAATTCTCAGATTTTGCAAAATGCCAGTCTACTCTGACAAGAACTCTTCAAGAATCCAAGCAGATATTTATTTATTTATTTATTTTCATTCTACACAATATCATTTAAGATTAACATTAGATATTTGGAGATATTGGCCCTTGCTCTATAGGTGTGCAAATTTTTTTTTTCTGTTATTACACCAAATTAATTAATTAAGAATCCATAGCATTTGCACACATACCTGCATCCCCCTATCCTTGTAAACATCTCTACAAAATGCAGGCAAAGATTTTTAAGGAATCCAAATGCACATAAGCATAATTTCTACTTTCCAGGGAGTAAAAATCTATAATAATAAAAATAGTATGCAAGTTCAGGAACCATGGCTACAGAAACTTTCCTATAGATTCATTTATAGAAGACCTTAACATGATAATGCAAAAGTTCCAAATATGATAAACATTTTTGGTTTAGACATAATGTCTGAAAAGCAAGCTGTGCTACAAAGTTTTGTCTACTTAGAAACCATTATTGAAAGGTCATTTCTTGTTTTTCCATCCTTGTGGAGAGAGAGAGAGAGAGAGACAGAGAGAGAGAGACAGAGACAGTGAGAGAGAGAGAGAGAAGCAAAATGAAGAAGCACCACCATTGAACTCTAAAGAACACAACTATACACAGACTTTCTCAGCTTGGAATATTTCTGCAGCACTTGAGAATACTCCCCCCACTCAAAAAATGACTATATTTTTCCAATAATTCTTATATGAACCCTTTAAGGAAGACCCAATTAACACCCCCATAGCTGATAAATTTGATCTCGTTTCCTTTCCACCCTACCATCAAAAGATTTAATGTGACATACAGAATTTGTTCCATCAGTTTCCTGCATTGTTCTACTCTTAGTCAGGCTATCAAACTTCAGAATTAGAGGCTTGATTTACCCGCTTTCGATACATAGTCAGGTTGTGACATAGTCACCCACTTGCCCTAAAATAGTTATTTTACTTGTAATTAAAATTCTACATTATTTTGATTAGAGCTATTCTATTCCATTCTATTCTGTTCTTTTCTGTTCTGTTCTATTCTATTCTACATTCTCTTCTCTTTTCTGTTCTGTTCTGTTCTGTTCTGTTCTGCATTCTCTTCCTATCCTATCCTATCCTATCCTATCCTATCCTATCCTATCCTATTGCTATGCTGGCAGAGTGGATAGAATTCAGTATTGCAGGCTGACTCTGCTCACTGCCAGCAGTTCGATTTTCACCGGCTCAGGGTTGACTCAGCCTTCCATCCTTCCCAGGTCGGTAAAATGAGGACCTAGTTGGGGTCAATAGGCTGACTCTAAACCGGTTAGAGAAGAGCTGTAAGCACTGTGAAGCAGTATATAAGTCTAAGTGCTATTTCTATCATATGCGCCCATTTTGCATCCACATTTTTTTGGGCTTCATCAGAGAAGTCCTCCAAAGCTGTTAGCTGTGGTTCACTGGGGCTCACAATCCTCCTGTTGAAATGAAGTTGTCGATTACACAACTTGATTTGATATCTTGAAATTGGGGCAGGGGGGGGGGGGAATGCTGTCATTCTTCAAAAGTCAGATGGACTTGGTGGAGAAGCGGGCTAATGCCTCCTTAAGTAACACCAGCTGCCTGCAATTAGTGCAGGTTCGAGTCCCACCAGGCTAAAAGTTGACTCAGCCTTCCATCCTTCCGAGGTAGGTAAAACGAGGACCCAGATTGTTGGGGGCAATTAAGCTGACTTTGTAATAATGACGCTTGGGGTGTGTGTGTGTGAAAGCCCTAATAAGCAGACATATACATAGAATGAAGGCTACTGCTAAGCACACATTGATTTGTGCTTAAATTGTAAGCCGCCCTGAGTCTTCGGAGAAGGGCGGGATATAAATGGGATTAAAATAATAATAAAAAAAAGTATGGGGGAAGATGTTTTATGCATGGACTGTTAAAATCTCCCTTGGAAATCTTGGCAAATATTCTGAAATTGGAGAAGTCTGCTTGCTTTGCAAGCGCACAAAACGTCCTAGAGTCTCAAAAGTTTGAAGATTTGCACTTTACTAAATGGCATGGCTAATGGGCACAGAACAATAGGGAAGAAAGGTTTTTTTCTTATTTAAACAAAGAATTCCTCATTCCCACGTAACTAAAAGAAATTCATCCTGAGAACAGATTGCATGTCACTAAATAGGAGCACTAGAGGCTACCCTGTAAAAAAAAAAAATATTGCATAGTTCAAAATGATTTTTTCCCCACTTTGATAACTAGCAGGTCAGAAAGAAACTAAGCTGAAAATATCTATGTAATAATATCTAAAATTTGGACTTCCGGGTGGCAAGGCGCCGCCGCCGACAGCTGCTTTTAGCTTGTCAGCTTCGCGGCTTTGTAGAACCGCCGAAAACAGCGCCGATCAGCTGTTTCGGCGGTTCGAAAGCCCCCTCCTCGGGAGAAGAGGAGGGGGTGAGTTTCCAAGTAGGGGAAGGGCTCTCTGGGGCCGTCAGGGCTTAAAGCTCTGGCGGCTGGAAGATTGAGCCCCCCCGAAGCTTGGATTTCTCCGGGCCGCGCAGCGCGTCTGCTCCGTTTTCCTGGAGCAGAACAAGGCGAACGCAACCATCCCTGCCTACAAGAATGGACTTTGGAAGTTAATGGAAGCAGGCAGAGTGATGCAAGAGAATAAGGAGTAAGTGAACTTTTGAACTTTGGCTCAATCTACATTGAAGACTTAGAAAGTGAAAGTGCGTAGTTGCAAAAGGGGGAAAAAATGGCGGCTAAATCTTCTTCTAAACTTTCTAAAACTGCGGGGGCTTCCCCCCTGCCGCATTCTTCAGCGCAAGTGTTAGCACCTCCTGCACCTCTACCTTCGCCTGTCTTAACAGTTAAAGTTTTGGAAGATGCTTTGGAAAAACATTCACAGCATTTGGCTGAGATGATAGATGAGAAGATGGATGAGAAGCTGACAGAAAAATTTACAGTAATGAGGGAGGACATCTTGCTTGCATTTCAAGGCATGGCGATATGTATTGAACGCCTTGACGAAAGAGTGGAGGATCTCACTCAAAATAATACTAAACTGGATGCAAAGATACTAGAGACTGAGAATGTGGTGGATAAAATTGATTATGACTTGACATTGGTACAATATCATGAAATGGAGTTTGCTGTGAGGATAAGGGGCCTTAAGGAGAATTTAAAGGAAGATTTGAAAAAATTGGTTTCTGTTGCTCTCGAAGACGTGCTGGGAAGGCCAGCTGAAGAAATTGCAGAAGATATAGACAAAATTTTCCGTGTTAACTCCTGGATTGCGAGACAAAGGAAATTACCTAGAGATGTGGTTGTTTACTTTACAAAGAGAGCAATCAGGAATGAAGTTATTCAAGTTTCTTACAATACAAAGCTTGTGATTGCTGACCAAGAAGTTTTGGTTTTAAAAGAGATCCCTCCAAAAATCCTAAGGAAACGAAAGGAATTTGCATTTCTAGCACATGAGCTTAAGAGACGCGATGTCAGGTTCAGATGGGAGATTCCAGTGGGTATGGTGGTAATGTTTGAAGATACAAGATACCGTCTCGCTACGGTCCTGCAGGCATGTGATTTTTATAGCAATGTTTTAAAAGCAATTCCTATACCACTTCTGGAATCAATAAAGGAGGGAAAGTCTTATGATGCTGAAGGAATACAGATAGATGAGACAGCACCAGGAATGACTCAAATTTCAACAGTAGAAGAAGCAAAAGACCAGAGGGTCACCCGAGCTGCTTCGAGACGAGCTAGGCGTGACCAAGACCAAGCCCAGCAGAATGTTGTGGAACCTTCAAAATGTACCTATAGCCAAGCTGTGGGAGGAGCGCGACCTAAAAATGTAAAAGGGATTCTGGAAGATGCGCTTCAAAAGCTTCGGGTTGCCAGAAATGGTGACTAAGTTTTTAACTTGGAATGTTAATGGATTAAACTCACCACAAAAGAGAAAGAAAATTTTTCAATATTTAAACCAATTTAAGACTGACGTTATTTGCTTACAAGAAACACATATTAGAGTTATGGACCAAAAGTATTTATCAAATTCAAGACTAGGTACACAATTTATTGCCTCTGCAGTTAACAAGAAAAATGGAGTGGTTATTTATGTCAAGAGCAATACCCAAACACGCAATAGAGAATATAAATGTTGGATTTAAACATGATGTGACTACATATAAGGAAATTTTGAGCTTGGAGAGGAATGTGTGGTGTTTGAAGTCATATAATCTTTTACGAGAAAAAAAGATTGTACAAACTTGGTTTCAATATGGACAATTACAGGCCAGGTGGAAATAAGATCAGAAGATTGGTTTTTTGATGGATGATGAAAATTTGGTAAAACAAATTAGAAATCAGGGACCAGCGCATATTAAACGGATATATCTTGCATTGATAGAGATTGACTCAGAAACAGAAATTGTTAAGGATTGTATGATAAAATGGGCACAGAATATTCAGGAAGTTATCACAATGGACACTTGGGAAAAGATTTGGGTGCGAAATGTGAAATTTACGCAAGCTCAAAATCTAAGAGAGAACTTTTATAAAATGTTTTATAGATGGCATTTAGATCCTAGAAAGTTAGCAAGTATGTATCCGAATTACCAGCCCAAATGTTGGAGATGTGGTGGCGAAGATGCAACGTATTTTCATATATGGTGGACTTGCAAAAAGATCAAACCATTTTGGATTAAAATTTGGTGGAATATGCAGAAGATATTCAAGAAAAGGATAAAGTTTTGTCCGCAATTGTTTTTACTGGGCATTATTACTGATACTATTGTGTTGGACATTAATTTGATGTTGAATTTAATTACGGCAGCGAGACTCTTAATAGGGCAATATTGGAAGAAGGAAGAACTGCCGACTATAGAGGAATGGACTTTAAAAGTTTCCAACCTGGCGGAAATGGCAAAGATCTCAGCATATTTGAAAGATCATTCTCAACAACGATATATTGTGGAGTGGAAGAAATGGATTGATTACATTCAGAATAAATATGGGACTAAAAAGTTTCATCTAGCATTTGAATAAATATATTGCTTGTAGTCAATTTATAAGAGCTAAAGTGCGAGAGATTTAATAGTTTATTGTTGTTAGTATATGAGAGTTTATGATTGGTTATTTTATTCTTATACCTTGTATCTAGCTCTGGGAAGTCCGGGGGGGGGGGGGGGGGGAAGGGGAGGGTGAGAGGGTGGGATAGGGTTGGGGAGGGTTGGGGGATGGGATGTTATAATTAAAATGTATTGAAAAACTTTTCAATAAAAAAAAAAAAAATAATATCTAAAATTTACTTTAATTAGAAAGGTGTTTTTTTTAAAAAAAATATTTATTCCTGAAACAGCCTGAATCTAAGGTTTAAAATAGTAATTGGCCAGGTACGGTCTTGCTAATCAGTAAATAATTGGGCAACGTTACATCAGTTCATGTTTTAGGGTGAGACTTCAGAACTGTGTGTTCCTTTTGAATTAATATGATCTTCTCAGTTTGGAAACAAAATGGGGAAGTTCAAGATCCTGTACTATTTTTGCTTAGGAAACTCACTGCATCAGTCGTTGCTTGAGCCAATTGCTGTTTCTTAGCTTTATCGGGGGTGGTGGTGGAAAAATAGGTGTTCTATGTGAGAAAAATAGTTTCAAAAACTTACAGAGCAAAGGGACGTCCATTGGATTGCCACAGTAATTGCTGTATGCGATATTTAGCAAGGATGTACAGAGATAACCTCATTTGGTGGTGCAGAATGCAGCTGCGCGAGTTGTGATGGGAGTTTCCCGATACTCCCATGTAACACCTCTTCTCCGCGAGCTGCATTGGCTTCCAGTTGCCTTCCGAGTGAGATTCAAGGTGCTGGTGATGACCTATAAAACCCTAAATGGCACGGGCCCGGATTATCTGAGGGAGCACCTGCTGCCAGCATCAATTTCCCATCATCCTGTGCGCTCCCACAGGGAGGGCCTCCTCAGGGTACCGCCGGTCAAGGATTGCCGGCGGGTGATCCCCAGGGGGAGGGCGTTCTCTGTGGGCGCGCCGGCCCTATGGAATCAACTGCCAATGGAACTCCGGACTGCCCCCGACCTTCGTTCATTTCGCCGGGACTTAAAACCTGGCTCTTTGAGCTATCTGGTCTGGACTGCGAGATTTTAATGTTTTTAAGTTGTGATTTTAATTTTTGGGAGGGCTAGACTTAATTTAATTTAATTTTTATTTTATATTGTATTGTCTTTAAATTTTGCCTTGTAAACCGCCCTGAGTCCTTCGGGAATAGGGCGGTATATTAAATAAATAAATAAATAAATAAATAAATAAATAAATAAATAAATAAATAAATAAGTAAGTAAGTAAGTAAGTAAGTAAGTAAGTAAGTAAGTAAGTAAATAAATTTGATCCAGGAGGCTGATCATGAACTCCAGAAAGAGCTTAGAGCAGTCCGAGCTGTTCAAAGATTATATACACCTGAATTTGATGCCCAAACCCAGAATAGGATTTAATGGCGGGGGGCGGGGGAACAAAACAAAACAAAACAAAAATCTCAGAACTTATAAATGCTACATTTTGTTTTTCAGCACATTACAATTAAATCCCCAACCTTACTAAAATGGAATGAAATAGGACTTTTTTTCCCCCCCTGAAATCATCGAAGTAAGTAGGGGATCTTTCCAGATTTTTTTTTTAAAAAAAAAAAGATTGGGTGCAGGACAAGAATCCTCTGAAAGTAATTCTGCTGTTTTCATAAAAAGTTGCCACAGGAAAGCACTTTGACACCGAGAAGTATGTTTGTCATATGAACAACCTTGACAGGGTTTCAGAAGTGACATGTTAACTTATGTGGATGGTTCTGTAAACTAGGTCAGTTAAGTATTAAATTATGAGCATGAACTGGCTAAGGTGAGAGTCAGGCCTGTGATCAAACCGGGGATCTGTTTCATCCTAGGTGATCTTATTGCCTCCCTGGGTGCAGGGGTGGGATTCAAAGAGGGGAACAACCAGTTTTCTGTGTGGATGCCGCTTCCAGAAGTCCATTCTGGGCCTGGGCAACAAAAAGTTAGCTACCAGTTCTGCCAAAGTGGTGCAAACCGGCTGAATCCCACCACAGGAAGGAAGGAAGGAAGGAAGGAAGGAAGGAAGGAAGGAAGGAAGGAGTGGTGGGCTTCAAATAGGTGAACAACTGGTTCTCTGTGTGGATGACACTTCCAGAAGTCTGTTCTGGGCCTGGGAAACAAAAAATTAGCTACTGGTTCTGCCGAAGTGGTGCAAACCGGCTGAATTCCACCCCTGCCTAGGTGTTATGATTGGGCCAATCAATGATGGCTTGGTTTCCATGGATATCTCTGGAAAAACCTCTCTAGTTCTGAATGTAACACATGTTATCCACCTTTTCCTTTCATGATACATCATCTACAATGTTGAAATGTGCCGCTCCCATTTTTGCTGCACTTTCCATGCTCCCAGCCTTTGAAGCCAAACAGAGCTCCATGGAAAAGGATGTTTAAGAGCCTTGTGGAAGTTAGTTCTGTATGTATTTCTAGAGAGTACAAATTTGGTTCAATTTAGAGGCATGGTGGCGCAGTGGTTAGAATGCAGTATTGCAGGCTAACGTGCTGCTCGCTGTCAGAAGTTCGATTCTGACCGTCTCAAAGTTGACTCAGCCTTCCGTCCTTCTGAGGTCAGTAAAATGAGGAGCCAGATTGTTGGGGGCAACAGGCTGACTCTGTAAAATGCTTAGAGAGGGCTATAAAGGACTGTGAAGCGGTATATAACTGCTATTGCCAAGTTCTATTGCTATTTAATTCAGATTTCAGACATTTGAATAAGCAGCCTTGGTGAAGAATGCAAATCAATATCCCAACAATGCAAGTGGCACATGGAGATAAACCACATTTATATACTAGTCAAAGCAGACAATTAATATAGGTTATAGGTATAGATATAGGTAGAGCTATAGATAAAGAGATAGAGATAGAGGTAGAAGTAGAGATAGAGATAGAGATAGAGATAGAGATAGAGATAGAGATAGAGATAGAGATAGAGATAGAGATAGATAGATAGATAGATAGATAGATAGATAGATAGATAGATAGAGATAGAGATAGAGATAGAGATAGATGATATAGATAGATATAGAGATAGAGATAGAGATAGATGATATAGATATAGATATAGATATAGATATAGATATAGATAGAGATAGAGATAGAGATAGAGATAGAGATAGAGATAGACAGACAGATAGATGTTTCCCAGTTGGGTTATGAAATATCTGCAAGAAAGAAAATAAAAATAAACCTCAAAGAGAACAAAGAATCCCACAGTTCAGCCTTGAGCTACAAATATTCTCTTCTATCGGTGCAATTAAAAGTGCTAAAAGGAAACAAAAAGGCCAAGACACATCATTTCCAGGTACCAACACCTAACAGCAGACAAATCAAGCAGAAAACAGCACTCAAATGAAGGAACCACAAGAAGAAAAGAAAAAAAAAACACACACCAGTATTATTTGGGCAAACTCCATAGACAGAAGGACAGTTTCACTTTAAAAGATGACTCTGAACTTGAGAAAGATAATGAGAAGGGTGATGTTGGAGTTAAGGAGGTTTTTATATATCCCCCCCCCCCAAAAAAAAAACAACACTTCAATGAGAAATTGCAAAGGGCTAATCCGTGAATCTATCTAAGACTGTTTGTCGAGCTTGGTGATTTTAAGATGGGCGGACTTCAACTCCCAGAATACTCCAGCCAACCTTGCTGGCAAAAAAAAATGTGCAACAAATTTCTGCCTGAGGAATTCTGGGAGTTGAAATCCATCCATCTTGAAGTTGCCAAGCTTGAGAATTGCTGATGTAAGACATGTAGCAGGGGTCTTCAAACTTGGCTGAGGAATTCTGTGACTGGAAGTCCACTCCTCTTAAAGTCTATATCAGGGGTCTTCAAACTTGGCCCTTTGATGACTTGTGGACTTCAAGAATTCCTCAGCCTGGCACGCTGGCTGAGGAATTCTGGGAGTTGAAGTCAAGTCCACCAGTCATCAAAGGGCCAGGTTTGAAGACCCCTGTCTTCAATCTAACAA
>JAKJMR010017697.1:294084-306941 GCA_024449315.1 Daboia siamensis | reverse complement strand
AGTCATCAAAGGGCCAGGTTTGAAGACCCCTGTCTTCAATCTAACAAACAAAATGGAGGCTGGCTGAGGAATTCTGGGAGTTGAAGTCCACAAGTCATCAAAGGGCCAGGTTTGAAGACCCTTGACATATAGTGTTGTGGAACATATTGATGCTTTGCAATCCATACCACATAATCTCAAAGATCAAAAACAAGATCCTTTGGCTTTTATGTTTGCAGCTGCAAAGAATCTAAACCAGCCTTTCTGCAACATCATCATCATCATCATCATCATCACTATTATTATTATTATTATTATTATTATTATTATTATTATTATTATTATTCCCCTGGTCTGTCTCTCCAAGTGTACACACAGAAATTGTCATAGTTGAAGCGACACCAATCTTTCACAGGTTAATTTTATCTGGAGGAAAAAGCGACAAAGCAGGCCCTTAATTTCCAAGGGAAGTAATGACTTGCTGCTATGGAAACATCCTGATCCTCCTTGATAGGTAGCCCAGGTCACCAAAGGAAATGTCACAATAATAAGAGGAATCCTCTGGCAATTTCAAATAACATAGAAGAAGGTGGAGAGGAAGTCATGATTTATTTAAATATAACGAGGAAAATGAAGGTAATTAAAGAGGTAGTAAGGGGCATCGAAAACCTGCTGCGGAGAGCAACTCTTCCTATACTCATTCAGGTGAATAATGACACTAGCTACTCACCCATGAAAAGGACAAGTGGTACTTTCGGTGGCCAGGGAACTGCTTCTCAAATGTATATATCCCTAAAGGTGAATCTGACAGATTTCACGTATATGACTGCAGGTAAACATGTTTGGATACCTTGTGTTGACATTTGCTCAGAAAGCATGCATTTAGAGCGTCTATTTACCGCAGAGATTCCAGTAATTTTATGACATCTACAAATTAGCTGTGCCATTTTCCTCAAAGCAGGTGACACCTTGTGCCAGGTAGAATAGTAAGATTCCCACAACATCTTCCTTCCAAAAGCAGTCACCAGCAAAAAAAAAACCTGTGTGCTGGTAACATGCTTAAGCTGATGGAACAACAGAAGGACTTGTTAGAGTTCGTTTTAATTTTGCTGATTTTTGTTCATTTTTCCTATAGGCTCTGAGTCCCTATTTGACTCCCCCCCCCATCTTTATCTTTCATCGAAGCCTGGCACTCCACAAGCAATTCCATCAACAGAGACATTGATCTACAATCAGCCTACGAACTCCTCAGAATCCAAATCTATCACACAGCCAACAGGAGACAGCACCAACCCACAACCAGCCCACGCAAGCCCCATCTCCCCCCAACCCTCAGCAGTTCACCTTCCGATCTCCCCATCACAAGACCATCACCAGCCTCTCACTGATGACTCACACCTAAGCCATCACAAGATCCTGACTTGACACACTCACACCTGAAGCCCTAATAAACAAACAACAACAACAACAGCAACAACAAAAAACCAGACAGGGACATCCTTTTAATTAAAAGCTTCTGAAGATGTTCCCTAGCCTGGTAACGAAATGTTTGGAAACCAACCCACATGCTCGGTGAACGAACGTTCACCCTCATCCTATACCTGAGCTACAGATATTCACCGCTGTTGCAAACCATCTTTCTCTATTGCCAAAATATAGTCAATATTGCCAAAATATAGTCAATATAGTCATGGCCCCCTCAGAGGCTGGTTCAGAGGAGAAGGAGGAGGAAGACTTGGAGCTAGGGCTGTCCAAAAGGGAAGGCACATCAGGGGTTGAGGATGATACTGTCCCAGGTCCCTCAGGCATTGAGAGAGGTTGCTGACCAGATGGAAAGCTGCCTGCCTGCACATACACATGGGAGGATCAGCTGCTGATAGGCAGTGGTGCTGATAAGCAACTGATCCCCTCTGATGAAGAACAGCTGCCTCCCCCGCTGATCCAAGGTCATGGAGAGTGGAGCTTAGGAAAGCTCAGAGGAGGACTGAAAGGCTACTCAGGAGGAAGTCACCCCACCCCTCCTCATAAGGAACACCTGGATTGGAATAACTTAAGGCGAAGCCATGGGGAGTTAGTCTTTGGCAGGAACAATTGTTTGCTTTGGGGTATACTCCTCTGGGTTTTACTCGTGCCTGTTGCTGTTTGCCTTGCCTCACTTGGAAAAATTGTTCTTCCAAGTAAAGCTTTGGACCTCACTCTTCTCTTGTGGCCTACATTTGGCCTTTCCTTTACTGGGGTTTTGGAACTGCTTCTTTTCTGAGACCTGTTTCTTGTCCTGAGGATTGCCATTGTCTTGTGCCTGGACCTTACCTGGTGGATTGGACTTGGAACCCTGGACCGTGCTCTGTGAGCGTGCTCCTACTCTGTGGGCTTTAATAATAATTACTAAAGTTGGAAGGGTCCTTGGATGTCATCTAGTCCAATGCCCTGCTCAGGTAAATGGCTGTCCAGTCTCTTCTTCAAAACTTCCAGTGTTGGAGCATTCACAGCTTCTGGAGGCAGGTTGTTCCACTGGTTAATTGTTCTAACTGTCAGGAAGTTTCTCCTGAGTTCCAGGTTGCTTCTCTCCTTGATTAGTTTCCATCCGTGGCTTCTTGTCCTGCTTTCAGATGCTTTGGAGAATAGCTTGACTCCCTCTTCTTTGGGGCAGCCCCTGAGATATTGGAACACTGCTATCATGTCACCCCTCACTCTTCTCTTCGTTAAACTACACATACCCAATTCCAGCAACCGTTCCTTATATGTTTTAGCCTCCAGTCCCCTGATCATCTTTGTTGCTCTTCTCTGCACTCTTTCTAGTGTCTCAACATCCTTTTTACATCGTGGTGACCAAAACTGCATGCAGTATTCCAAGTGTGGCCTTACTAAGGCCTTGTAAAGTGGTATTAATGCTTCAGGTGATCTTGATTCTATCCCTCTGTTAATGCAGCCTAGCACTGTGTTGACTTTTTTGGCAGCTGCAGCACACGGCTGGCTCATGTTTAAGTGATTGTCCAGTAGGATTCTGAGATCCCTCTCACAAGATCCCAAGGTGTTTTTTTTATTATTTTTTTTTTATTTTAATTTAAGGTTGCATGTGGGTGAGAGCCTTATTGATTGATGAAGGGTCATTGGCTGGAACATTTGTTGAGAGAAATAAAGGACTCTCTAGAGGCCCACCTTGCCTTGTCTACCAGGGTCATAACAATATCATCTGTTTGGCCCAACTGTCTTTCAGGTTGTATATTGTCATTACAAAAGCACTAGGGGAAAAAAAAGAATCTACTGTAGTCCTAAGCTAATGAAAGACCAACTAAAGATGAGCTGAGCTACTAACAAATTCTTCAGCCAAATAAATTGTCCACCTGAACAAAGTGCTCTGCTTCCCTACATCAAGAGAGCAGCTTGGGACAGTCTAGTTCCAAAAAGTAATATTTCACTCCTGGCGGGTATTAAAAAGAAATGAAAAAGTTAGTTCTTCACTCCTGACCACTGGATACCCAGCAACTGATTTTACAGTTTACCTTTTCTTACAGTTGTAATATTGAAAAAAAAATGATGTTATGAAATCTGTGTAAAGCTAATTAACACCATCTTAATGATGGCAAGGTCTTTTCCTAGGGAATAAAGCAACATGTTAGTATAAAGGTAAGGGACGCGGTGGCTCAGTGGGTTAGGACGCTGAGCTTGTCGATCAGAAGGTCGGCAGTTTGGCGGGTCAAATCCCGAGTGCCGCGTAACAGAGTGAGTGCCTGTTACTCGTCCCAGCTTCTGCCAACCTAGCAATTCGAAAGCACGTAAAAATGCAAGTAGAAAAATAGGGACCACTCCGGTGGGAAGGGAACAGCGTTCCATGCACCTTTGGTGTCTAGTCATGCCGGCCACATGACCACGGAGACGTCCTCGGACAAGCGCTGGCTCTTCGGCTTTGAAACGGAGATGAGCACCGGCCCCTAGAGTCGGAAACGACTAGCATGCATGTGCAGGGGAACCTTTACCTTTACCTAGTATAATGGTGACTTCTAGGTTAAAATATTTCAAAGCTGGCATCTCTCACAAATTAGGGATATCCACTATTCTTTAGGACAGGAAACAATGAACAAAACAAATGACAAATTGCTGAGGAAGGACAGTATTTTATCCCAGGCCTTTGAATATTGACTTCGGAAGTTATATTTCCAGTGTGTGTACTTAAGTTATGAAATTACAGGTAGAGGATTTATTGTTCAGTGCGACTGAGTTTCTAAAGTCAACTTATATCTATCTTCCTTTTTAAGTGGCTCTGTATTGCAAAGCTTTCCTAGGTCATGGATGCTGGCCTTTCTATAAATTTTATTATGTTGGTAAAATGCTATTATTTTTCAAGTGCCTCTCTCTTTCTGTCTAATATTCAATTTATTGCTGTGTGCTGTGCAGTTAAATATAGTATGATTCACACTTGTGGATTAGTTGAATCAAAAGCTCTGTGTTTTTTTTTTTCCCCATTCAATCTCTCTTTTTTTTCCTAACCAAGAGTACTAGAAATATGGAAAATTACCATGATTGCATCGTTTATTAAATTGCTATTTCTACAGACAGGGTGGACAGTTGTTTAAAATAAGCATAAAAAACTGAGCAATGTATAAAACTTTATAGTTTAACTTTACAATATGCGTTATGCGTTATATATATATATATATATATATATATATATATATAAAGAATGACTAAGGGGGATATGATAGCAGTCTTCCAATATTTGAAGGGCTCCCTCAAAGAACATGGGGAGTCAACCTATTTTCCAAAGCCCCAGAAGGCAAGACGAGAAACAATGGAGAGAAGCAACCTAGAACTAAGGAGAAATTTCCTAATGTTGAGAGCAATCAACCAATGCAACAGCTTGCCTTCATAAGTTGTGGGTGCTCCCATCACTGGAGGCCTTCAAAAAGAGACTGGACAATCATTTATTTGAAATAGTATAGGGGTTTTTGCTCCAACAGGGGATTGGACTAGAAGACTTCCAAGGTCATTTGCAATTGTATTATTCTATGTTCTATATTCTTCAAAAAACAGAAGTACTTTCAGGAATGCTGTATTGGGGCCGGCAAATAAATACTGTAACAAGAATGAAGTTGTTATGATAGTGATGATTTATTCGGGCCTGTGCTTCTTCCCCCATCATTACAAAAATATTATGAGTGTCTGCAAGTTTAAAATGGCGCTGACATTTGAGCTACAGCGCCTATTCAAATTTAATCTAACCTGAAAAGCAGTAATCTTCAAATAACATATCTGGAAATAACAGTAGTATGTAATCTTCAAATAACATACCCTCTTCAGCATTAATCCATCTTTGATGAGGAGATGAAAGTTTCAACATATTGGCTAACAGAGTTTAAGAATGCAGGGCATGCAAAACAACAACACTCACCATGATACTTCTGATCTAGTACATTCTTAAAGGTAAAGGTAAAGATTCCCCCGCACATGTGTGCTAGTCGTTTCCGACTCTAGGGGCCGGTGCTCATCTCCATTTCAAAGCTGAAGAGCCAGCGCTTGTCCGAGGATGTCTCCGTGGTCATGTAGCCGGCATGACTAGACACGGAACGCTGTTCCCTTACCACTGGAGTGGTCCCTATTTTTCTATTTACATTTTTACATGCTTTCGAACTGCTAGGTTGGCAGAAGCTGGGACGAGTAACAGGCGCTCACTCTGTTACGCGGCACTCGGAATTCAATCCGCCAAACTGCCGACCTTCTGATTGACAAGCTCAGCATCCTAACCCACTGAGCCACCGTGTCCCTTTTAGTACATTCTTACTAGATGTTATTTTAGAGGATGGATAAGAAGTAAAATAAGAGGTAAGATGTATTAGTACTGCTTGATAAAACCACAGTGAGACAACACCTGAAATACTGCAACCAATTTGGGTCACCATACTACAAAAAAGTTGTTGAAACTTTGGAAAAAATTCAGAGAACAGCAACTAAGATGATCCAAGGCCTGGAGACTAAAACATACGAAAAACGGTTGCAGGACTTGGGTTTGGCTAATCTAAAGGAAAGAAGAAATAGGGGTGACTTGATAGCAATATTCCATTATTTGACTGGCTGCCACAAAGAAGAGGGGGTCAAACTATTCTCCAAAGCATGAGAGGGCAGGACAAGAAACAACGGTTGTAAACTGATCAAAGAGAGAAGCAACTAAGGAACTAAGGAGAAACTTCCTAACAGTGGGGACAATTAACCAGTGAAATATCTTGCCTTCAGAAATTGTGGGCACTCCATCACTGGAGAAGTTTAAGAAGAGACTAGACAATCACTTGTCTGAGATGGTATAGGTTTTCCAGCTCGAGCAGGGGGGTTGGACCTCCAAGGTCCCTTCCTATTCTGATTCTGATTCTGATTCTGATTCTATTCTATTCTATTCTATTCTATTCTATTCTATTCTATTCTATTCTACTCTACTCTACTCTACTCTACTCTACTCTACTGTATTCTATTTCCTAAGGAAGGAAAACAGAAGGAAAGATTGGAATAGATTTTTGTTCTAGATTTGTCTCTGAAATCACCACTGCAAGTTGCCTAAGGAAAAACAAGCATCATATTCCCTGTAACTCTTATTTTGGACAGTTTCCAAATTAATCCAAGGCAAAGCTCAGAACGTTGGTCCTTGACTGCTTCTGAGCAAACACATCAACTTGAAAACAAATGGATTGAAGCAAGATAGGGACTCCTGCTGTTAAAAACTGGGTTTGCAGGCCAGAAGCTCTGAATTCAATACTTGGTAAAACTAAGAAAATCTTAGACAAAATCAGTCATGAATGATTTCAGGATTCCTGCTATGCCTTTATAAAATCCCTTATTTTTACATTATCCTTCTCCCCTGCCGTAAAAAAGTATAAAATGTGAGACAAACAAGTCAGTTTTAATTGACCACATGTCCTTATCAAATTCCCTCTCATTTACATGACAAAGGCTATGATAGCAGCATTGCAATGTTTAAGGGGCTGCTACAAAGAAAAGGGGGTCAACCTATTCTCCAAAGCACCAGAAGGCAAGAGAAAATGGATGGAAACTAACCCAGGAGAGAAGCAACCTAGAGCTAGGGAGAAATTTCCTAACAGTGGGAACAACTAGGAACAACTGGCCTCTAGAAGTTGTGGGTACTACAACACTGGAGGTTTTTAATAAAGAAATTGGACAGCCATTTGTCTGAAATGGCATAGAGTCTCGTAGTTGAGCGGCGGATTGGACCAGAAGACCTCCAGAGTCCCTTCCAACTTTTCTTCTGGGTTCAGGTTTGTAGCCATATTTTAATCAGGGTTGTGCCTACCGTTTGGATTTTGTAAACAAGGTGTTTTGTTTTGTTTTTCCCTTACCAAATTGGGCAAAGTTTTATATTGCTCCCTCAATTCATTTTGGGAAGGTGCCTGTTCATCTTCCCTTGCACAGCCATGAAAAGATTCCTAATGAAGATGCATGGATTTATTTATTTTTTTTAGAAAAAAGCATAGGAAATACATGCCTTGGAGTGTTCCTCAGTGAAACAGTCCTTCCACTAATTATTATTTTTTTTTAGAAAAAGAGACATGACAAGCAGTACTGCACCAATCAACCAATAGGAAGCTACACCCAATTAAACACCACATAAATATGATACATAGAGTAGACCAAAGAATATATTCTACTAGGGAGACGTTCCCTGAGTATGGGCTCCAACACAAGACCAAAAGCTCAGATGACTAAACCACTAATCCCAGTGACTGATCCAGATTAGACCTTGCGACACATATATTTGCCATCATTTGTGAGACATGACAGTATATTTATGTACGAGCAAGGTGAAGTGGTGGGATTCAGATGGTTCACACCAGTATGGTAGCACCAGTAGCTAAATTTTTCTACATTAGGAGAACCAGCTGGCTTCCAGAAGTCCAGTGTAGGCCTTGGAGGCCTGGAGGACGCCTCCTAGGCCTAGAACAGCCCACCGGAAGTGCATAGATGCCACTTCCATAAGTCTGTTCTAGGCCTGGGAAGCCTGGAGGATGCCTCCCTGGCCTAGAACGGTCCACCAGAAGTGCATGGACGCCACTTCCAGATGTCCGGAAGTCTGTTCTAGGCCTTGGAGGCCCAGGCCTGCATTGAATAAGAGAACCAGTTGTTCAGGTATTTGAATTCCAACACTGCGAAGGGTTTAAGTTGTTTTTGCAAGAGCTGAATTATGCAAAAGATCCTTTCTGAGGAAAGTTTTATGAAAAGGTGAGCTAAGAGAATAAACTTTTCCTTCTAGCCAAAACAAAATTCACTAACATTTGTGTTGTATTGTTCCATTTCTGTCTGTCAACAACCTGCTCTTTCTGGAACTTTCTTCCACATCTCGTGTTTAGGAGATTCTTCTTTCCATGAATGTTCTATTCTTCATTGTCTCAAAGCCTTGGTGGACAGAAGTCCTGAAGGAGAACTTTACAAATTACTCTGAGTAAGTAGAGAACAAGTTGCATTCGTATCATTTCCAGAGCTTCTCAATCTATCTTTAGTCACACCAACCGCAAATGAAAAAGGAAAGAGGATTACTTAAATTATCTGTTATGCTCAATTACAAAAGGAAAGAAGGAACAGTCACTCCATAAAGTTCTCCATCCCAATAAAAGAACAAAAACCAACTCAGATCTTCCTTGACCTTGTGATATTACCCTTCCTTATACAATTAAAAAGGTTTCTATTCTGGTTCTCTATTTTGTCAAGGCTGCAGATGAGTTTTGAAAAGCCTGCCTAAGACAAGAAGTAGGTACATCTGATCGAGTTTTTAGATCCTGGCTGCCGGAGGGCGCTGTCATGTGCAATGCAAATTGAAGGCAGGAGAAGATGCCAACGTGTTACGTCTTTGACAATAGCTTCTTTAAAAATGAGCAATTTCTTTTGCACACTCGTCAATCCCGATGGACGCAACCTCGTCATCCTTGGCCTAGCCTAACCTACATTCTGCAAAACTCTTGACTTTTTTTCAAGTTTTGCCAGGGGTGAAAAGAAAATAAAGAGACCCAAGAAATAGAAAGGCCAACCAGCAACCTATTTAAGCTATCTCGAATGAAATGAAATCTTGGGGAAGGCTTCAAAAGCCAACAACATTTTGTAATTTAAATATGGGGCTAAGCACACCGTTTTTAGTAAGTCAGGCAACTCTTTACACCTTTATTCCAATGTGTTTTTCTCTTCTGACTCTTTCTACCTTTCCATCTTCTTTTTTTTTTAATGCGCAACATACATCACCAGCCCCATTTCTGCAATATATGCGGAGATTCAAGTTTTCCCTTTATAGCTTTTAAATATGCAGCTTGCTGAAAAGTTTCATAATAGCACTTGATGAAATATCTACCAAAGAATGTTACATCCTTATATAGGACCTATGACAAGTAATAGATTTTCTTGTGATTAAAACACACACACACATATACACACAATCTGTACTGGATTACTTCATGAATATTCACAAAACCCACAGGTAACAATTACTCAACCAAACTGAGGGTTGATACAAGTAATAACAAACTATAGCCTGGAACTATTCTGTGTAGATCAGAGACAGCAATAGCAAACACATACTCCAGAAAGAAGAATGGAATTAATCACAGCAGTAAAGTTAACTAGAATAGAATAGAATAGAATAGAGTAGGGTAGGGTAGGGTAGGGTAGGGTAGAGAATAGAATAGAGTAGAGTAGAGTAGAGTAGGGTAGGGTAAGGTAGGGTAGGGTAGGGTAGGAAAGGATAGAGAATAGAATAGAGTAGGGTAGGGTAGGGTAGGATATAGAATATTTATTTTATTTATTTATTTTATTACATTTATATACCGCCCTTTCCCGAAGGACTCAGGGCGGTTTACAGGGTAATTAAAAAACACAGATATAAAAGTTAAAAACAGATTAAAAAAAATTATATTAATCCCTGCATTAATAAAAAAAACCCAGTTAAAATTAAGATTAAAACTAAGTTAAAATTAAAAATTATTCAGCCTGAGCCAGAGAGCTCGAAGAGCCAGGTCTTCAGGTCCCGACGAAATGAACGGAGGTCGGGGGCAGTCCTCAACTCCACCAGCAGCTAGTTCCAGAGGGCAGGCGCACCCACTGAGAAGGCCCTATCCCTGGGTGTCATCCGCCGGCAATCTCTCACCGGCGTTACCCTGAGAAGACCCTCCCTGTGGGAGCGCACTGGACGAAGGGAGCTTGATGCCGGCAGCAGGTGTTCCCTCAGATATCCCGGACCCAAGCCATTTAGGGCTTTATAGGTCATCACCAGCATCTTGAATCTCACCCGGAGGGCAACCGGGAGCCAATGCAGCTCACGGAGTAGAGGTGTTACATGGGAGTATCAGGAAACCCCCATCACAACTCGCGCAGCCGCATTCTGCACCAGCTGAAGCCTCCAAGTGGTCCTCAAGGGCAGCCCCATGTAGAGAGCGTTGCAGTAGTCTAAACGGGAGGTCACGAGCGCATGAGTGACTGTGCGTAGGGCATCTCGGTCCAGATAGGGTAGAATAGAATAGAATAGAATAGAATAGAATAGAATGGAGCTGGAAGGAATCTTGGAGGTCTTCTAGTCCAGCCCCCTGCTCAAGCAGGAGAACCTATACCATTTCAGACAAGTGACTGTCTAGCCTCTTCTTCAAAATCTCCAGTGATGGAGCGCCCATGATTTCTGGAGGCAAAGCAGTTCCACTGGTTAATTGTCCTCACTGTCAGGAAGTTTCTCCTTAATTCCAACTTGCTTCTCTCTTTGTCAGTTTCCAACCGTTGTTTCTTCTCCTGCCCTCTTAATACCTTAATTAAAAGGACATTAATGTTGTCTTAAGGTAAAAAATGAACAGCTAAGTTAGAGACTGCATCAAATTTAGCCAATAGCAGACAGCCAATACAAATAGAGGGAGGGCTAATACCGCATGTTAAACTATGATACCACACCCCTGACAGATAAATTATCTGAGAGGCCAGATACATTTTACACGAACCTTCTCCTTCAGGATCTAAAACCATGGATTGAGGGTACAGGAGCTAAATTTCTGAGTTGCTGCAATGAAGGCAAGAAAATAATTCCTGGAAGATTTGTTAACCATTGTTTTGCATTGCAACTCCGTTAGATGCGTCTTAAGTATTAAAGGTAGGGGACATATAATATACACAGTGTGGTGAGTCCCTCTTGTTTTGAAGATGGGAGATTTTAAGATGTGATAACTATTTTTTTTTTTTTTGGGAAAAAAATATTGTATACATATTAATTAACTTATTAATGTTTTAGATTTATCACCTGGATAAATCGCAGTATTAATATAGTAACGGAGGGGAAAAATGTTGTGCTCTGAGGCCATCCGGGCACTACAGTGTAGGCAAGCCAAAGATTTAAACATTCGTAACTAGGGACGCGGTGGCTCAGTGGGTTAAGACACTGAGCTTGTCGATCAGAAGGTCGGCAGTTTGGCGGGTCGAATCCCGAGTGCCGCGTAGCAGAGTGAGCGCCTGTTACTCGTCCCAGCTTCTGCCAACCTAGCAGTTCGAAAGCACGTAAAAATGCAAGTAGAAAAATAGGGACCACTCCGGTGGGAAGGTAACAGCGTTCCGTGTGCCTTTGGCATTTAGTCATGCCGGCCACATGACCACGGAGACATCCTCGGACAAGCGCTGGCTCTTCGGCTTTGAAATGGAGACGAGCACCGGCCCCTAGAGTCGGAAACGACTAGCACGCATGTGCGGGGGAACCTTTCCCTTTACTTTTAACTATCATGGGAAAATGAGGCAAAAAAATAAAAAAATAAAAATCATGTTTTGAAGCATTACAGCTGCTATTTCTTCTTCTTATGATTGTCGACACTCTGCATTCATCCTAGAGGATTATTGGTAACAATTTTTGTTTCCTCCTTACACAGACGCATGTGCAAACGCGCTTTGTTCAAAAAGCTCCTGGATGATCACATTGTTTTATTTTACATAACTTCAAGCGTAGGGCTTCCTTATGTGGATTCTTGGTTCTCGCAGCATAGAAATGGCAATATCAGCTCCGGGAGGATATATCTCAGATTTATTTTCCTGGTTTTGATTGCACTTCAGTTTCTTCTGATTAAGAATGTATGTTATTGAACTATTGATTAACCCAGCCACCACGTTGCTTTTTAAATACTTAATTGTAAAATTGGAAAACTAATAAAATATTATTTAAAAAAAAAGAAGAAGAAAGATCTGGACTTTGCTGTTTCAGTCATACTAAATCTCATTGTAATAATCAGATGGTCTAACTCAGGGGTGTCAAACTCAATTTCACTGAGGGCCGCATCAGCATTGCGGTTGCCCTCAAGGGGCCGGGTGGGTGTGGCCTGGGTGGGCGTGGCCTACTGGGTGGGCGTGGCTAGAGTGCATATGGACTACTGGGTGGGCATGGCCAGCTCTACATCGTTTGCATCAAGGGTGCCTATGGGGGCCTGGACAGGAGTGGGACAGATCTGAGGGTCTCTGGCAGAAGGAGGGTCTCTGGGCCAGGGCCAAGGCAGTGGGGGCCGTTCCCTCACTGTTTCCAGGATGGCTTCGCGGGCCACATGAAACCACTTCGCGGGCCGGATCTGGCCCCCGGGCCTTGTGTTTGACATGTCTGGTCTAACTATTCCCAGCATTTGTATTTGCATTTGCCTAATATGTAAAAGAGAGAGAAGGAAGGAAGGAAGGAAGGAAGGAAGGAAGGAAGGAAGGAAGGAAGGAAGGAAGGAAGGAAGGAAGGAAGGAAGGAAGGAAGGAAGGGAGAGAGAAAGAAAGAAAGAAAGAAAGAAAGAAAGAAAGAAAGAAAGAAAGAAAGAAAGAGAGAGAGAAAGAAAGAAAGAAAAAGAAAGAAAGAGAAAGAAAGAAAGAAAAGAAAGAAAGAAAGAAAGAAAGAAAGAAAG
>JAKJMR010017697.1:215846-227710 GCA_024449315.1 Daboia siamensis | reverse complement strand
TATACTGTCGCCCTGCCTATTTAACTTATATGCAGAGCACATCATGAGAAAGGCAGGGCTAGATGAATCAAAAGTTGGAATTAAGATTGCCGGAAGAAATATCAACAACCTTAGATACGCAGATGATACCACTCTAATGACAGAAAGTGAAGAAGAACTAAAGAGCCTCATGTTGCAGGTGAAGAAGGAGAGTGCAAAACTTGGGTTGAAACTTAACATTAAGAAAACCAAGATCATGGCATCCAGCCCTCTCAATTCCTGGCAAATAGATGGGGAAGAAATGGAGGTAGTGACAGATTTTATTTTCCTGGGCTCCAAGATCACTGCACATGGGGACTGTAGCCAAGAAATTAAAAGACACTTGCTGCTCGGGAGGAAAGCCATGGCAAATCTAGACAGCACACTAAAAAGCAGAGACATCACCCTGTCAACAAAAGTACATATAGTCAAGGCTATGGTCTTCCCAGTTGCAATGTATGGCAGTGAAAGCTGGACCATAAGAAAGGCTGAGCGCCAAAGAATTGAGGCCTTTGAACTATGGTGCTGGAGAAGATTCCTGCGAGTCCCTTGGACTGCAAGGCGATCAAACCGGTCAGTCCTAGAGGAGATCAACTCTGACTGCTCTTTAGAAGGCCAGATCCTGAAGTAAAACTCAAATACTTTGGCCACCTAATGAGAAAGAAGGACTCACTGGAGAAGTGCCTAATGCTGGGAAAGATCGAGGGCAATAGAAGAAGGGGACAACAGAGAATGAGGTGGCTGGATGGAGTCACTGAAGCAGTAGGCGTGAGCTTAGATGGACTCCAGAAGATGGTAGAGGACAGGAAGGCCTGGAGGAATGTTGTCCATAGGGTCGCGATGGGTCGGACACAACTTCGCAGCTAACAACAACAACAATTTCTACTTTGGGCTGAGGGAAACAGCCCAAATTATCTCTTGACATTAAATAATAATAATAATAATAATAATAATAATAATAATAATAATAATAATAATAATAATAATAATAATAATAATGAACAATCCTTTAAATCAGCATGCCTGGCTGAGGAATTCTGGGAGTTGAAGTCCACAAGTCATAAAAGGGCCAAGTTTGAAGACCCCTGATTTAAATCTTCATTATTTTTAAGCTATCAAAAATTACAGGTCTCTAGTTCTACTTTTTTCTTTATATTCTTTATTTTTTTATTTGTTATTGCTGTAAATTGTAACTGATAATAAAATTACTATATAAACTTTGCAGGTCTGTATAGCATATCCTGAAAGCAGACATAAAGAAATCAAATAAAATAGAGGCACACAAATGAGAAGTCAAGCATTGTTACTACTCAGAAGAAAAATCACATTGATAATGCTTTTGGCTGTCCTGTTCTCAAAACACTGTGGTGATCAGAAGAGAAAGTTACCAATGAATTACTTCAAAGGAGCTTCAAGAAACATTAGCCAAGAAAGCTGACTGGGTGACTTTGGGCCAGTCACTCTCTTTCAGTCCAACCAACCTCACAGGATTATTGTGGGGAAAATAGGAAGAAGTTGTGTTGGATATGCTCACTGCCTTGAGTAATTTGCAAAATAATAAAGGCGGGCTACAACTAGTTAGTCATTGATTTATGACCACAATTGAGCCAAAATTTTGTTCCTAAGTGAGACAGTTGTTGAGTGAATATTGCCCCATTTTACAACTTTCTTGACACATTTGTTGAGTGAATCACTGCAGTTAAGTTAGTAACACAGCTGTTAAGTGAATCTGGCTTCCTCATTGTCTTTGTTTGTCAGAAGGTCATAAAAGGTGGTCACATGACCCTGGGGCACTGCAACTGTCATAAATGGGGGTCAGTTGCCAAGCATCTGAATTTTGATCACATGACCACAATATGCTGCAATAATCATGTGAAAAATGGTCATAATTCACTTTTTTCAGTTGTTTGTAATTTTGAACGGTCACTAAATGAACTGTTATGTCAAGCACTACTTGTAAATAGATAAAAATAAGTTATAGTAAATATGATCATAATTTTGTCAAATATTAAATAAACATATAACAATAAATATTAAATAAACACTTTTTCAGACTCTGCTTCTGATATTCTGAATGTACAATGGATTGGCAGGTGGTGTGACTTTCAAAAGCAGCTTTCTTCTCTGGAATTGTATATGTATTTTATTCACTTGGTAAAGAGATCTACCCGCCTCAGTAGAAAATCGAACTGCATCAGTGTGGATAGGCAGAGTCATTTATTGTTTTAAGGACTGCACTATATTTAATTAGAAGTTTACTTTCCAAGGGTCCTACTTACTTTACTTCATCTTATTGATCACTGGAAGTGGAGAAATAAATACCCATTTTCCCTCTAATTTATGTTAATTGCTTCAGTATCTGGGGATTTTTGTTTAATATGATGTGGGAGGAAAAATGCTTTGATTCCCTTATTATTTTCATTTTCTTATTGTGAGATAGCTTTATAACGAAACAAGCAATTCATATCTTTTGCAAGAGAAAATAATTTAAGAAACAGTTCAGGGTTATTCAGCTGCTATCAGCAAGAATCAATTATAAACACCCAGGTTTATGGATCTCATAAAGCTCTGCCTAACCACATATTTCCAATTTGATGGACAAATTTACCAACAAATTAAAGGAACACCTATGGGATCACCGCTGTCAGGACTTATAGTGGAGGTCATCATGCAATGTCTGGAAGCCATAGCACTTCCACAAATACAACCCAAAATATGGATCAGATATGCAGATGACACCTTCACCATAATAAAAAAGACCAATGAGAAAAAACCCAAAGAACCATAAATAACATCTTCAAAGGAATTCAGTTTACTAGAGAAGAAAAAACAACAGCTCACTACCCTTCCTGGACATCTTAATCAGCAGAGACCACAACGGCAATCTAGAAACACAAGTGTACAGAAAAGCTACCCACACAAAACAAATGCTCCACTAACAAAGCAACAACCCAACCTCATACAAGAAAAGCACCATAAGAATTTTATTTAGATGAGCACAAACTCACCACAGCAACCCTGAATAGCAGAAAAAGGAAACAGAGCATTTATATAACATATTCTAACAAAATGGATATCCATATAACTTTATCAAAAAGTGACTACCATTCAACCCAATACAGCACAACCAACACAACCATAAAAATAATAACACTGCCATACATCAAGAAAATCTCATAAACTACTAACAGACTACTATAACCAAATGGAATCAGCATAGCATGCAAGCCATCTGAACTCTTTCAAAATATCCTAAGCAAACCAAAAGACCCAACAACCCCAGAACTAAAAACAGGAGTCATCTATAACAGCAGCCCCCAGCCTTTTGGGCACCAGGGACCAGTCTTGTGGAGATAAGTTTTTCTGTGGACCGGAAGAGGTGTGGTTTCATGTGCTGCCTGCATCCCTTGAATGGGGCTTTGCTTGTTTGCTTGGCCCAGTTTCTGGCATGCCATGGACTGGTGCCAGTCCATGGATCAGGGGTTGGGGACCCCTGATCTACAAAATACAGTGTAATGATTACAACAGCTACTACCTAGGACAAATGGGCGAACAACTAGGAATCAAAAGACATGATGAAAACTCTTTAATTTCACAACATTTGGACACACTTAACCATAGTTTCAATTGGGAAACTGATCATCCTAGACCAAGCCAAGTCAAAAAATGCTAGGGAACTTCTAGAAGCCTAGCACTCTGGCAAATTAGCCATCAATAGGCACATCTATTACAGGGTCAGGACAAAAAAAATCTATATACTATGCAAAAGAGATGGTCAACTAGCCCAAAAGGGAACAAAAGGGCCTCATTGGCAATCAGCATCCAGATGAGCATAGATTAATTTCAAGATTAACAATACCCAATCAAGAAACTGCCAAACAAGCCAAAAGTAAACAGCCCAACCAGAAAACCTCTAAGACCACTCCTACCAACACTGACAGGGCAACCTACTACAGGCATGTCAAACTGCCGGCCCGCGGGCCAGGTGCGTCATGCCAAAACTGCACCCACCCCATTGCCAGTAATGGGGAAAAAGTCATGATACGTCGTGTGACGTCACGTGACATTGTGAGTTTGACATGCCTGCACTAGAATATAAACTGAGAGCAAACCTCACTCCTTACTAGTATTGATGATGTTATCTTGTTTGGGTAATGAAACATGTACAATAAAACAGCCAAATTCAGAGAGCACCAAAGACCTCTCAGCAATTATATGGGTTTAACCCTTCAAACTTAAAGTTTGTATTAACCTTGCAAAACATCAGGACTTCTGTAACAAGCCAAGATTTTGTCAAAATGTTCAAATTTGCAATGTGATGTCACAACACAAATTATGCCTCTTACATACTTGCACATGATGCAATGATGCAAGTTCATGTGCATCATTGCATCATGTCATTTGCTCCCCAGTCTGAAAACTATGGAAAAGAGCATTATTTTACAAACAAACAAGTAAACAAGGTTAAAAATGTTAGGCACATATATACATTATTAAGCATTTTACCAATTCCATAGTTTTCTTCTTAAACATTGGATAAATATGGAACTGCTTTGGGATACTTTTGGCATTAGAGGTCATACCATAAGATGTTCCCTTATTTTTTAGTTTTAAAGATATTTAGTCATTATTTTTTTTAAAGAGCATCTGTTGAAAGACATGTGATGAGCAAATGGATAAAAGCCATAATAATGTTGAATATTAGTGTAACACTGGTTATATTTAGAGCCTGTTGCTGATTTTTATATATCAACTTGATTCTATAATAGGATATTAACTAAATATAGAATTCCTTGAAAATGAGAAGACAAATGGTCCTAGATTATTTAACAACTTGCTGGCCAACTGCATTGCCACACTTTTCTTCTTGGTACACTATGACTGAAAGCGCATTTTTGCCTATGAGTGAAATGGCAGAGTTGGTTGTTGTTTTTGTTGTTAGTTGTGAAGTTGTGTCCGACCCATCGCGACCCTATGGACAATGTTCCTCCAGGCCTTCCTGTCCTCTACCATCTTCTGGAGTCCATCTAAGCTCATGCCTACTGCTTCAGTGACTCCATCCAGCCACCTCATTCTCTGTCGTCCCCTTCTTCTATTGCCCTCAATCTTTCCCAGCATGAGGCTCTTCTCCAGTGAGTCCTTCCTTCTCATTAGGTGGCCAAAGTATTTGAGTTTTAGCTTCAGGATCTGGCCTTCTAAAGAGCAGTCAGGGTTGATCTCCTCTTGGACTGACCGGTTTGATCGCCTTGCAGTCCAAGGGACTCGCAGGAGTCTTCTCCAGCACCAGTTTTTTTCTTAATTATATACAAATGGAAGTTTGTTTGTTTGTTCTTCCCAATATTGCACTTCCTATGTTCCACAATCCTTAGGATTCTGTTAAGTTATAAAACTTCCTAATTACCTATTCACATGTTCTGTCCCAGCCTATGTGAGTGCTGGTTCTGCTCACAAGGAGAAACCCCTCTTCCAAGAAACAGGCAGGAACCGCAAGAAAAAAAAACCAACCCCTTTTATTATCTGCAGACCTGAGTCAATGTCCAAGGCAAACAAACACAGTATTGTATTGTTTTTAAATTTTGCCTTGTAAACCGCCCTGAGTCCTTTGGGAGTAGGGTGGTATATAAAACAAACAAACAAACAAACAAACAAACAAACAAACAAATAAATAAATAAATAAATAAATGTAGGACAGACTATTTTGGAGATAGTGTCAAGAAGGATCAAATAAAAAAAAATGGTCATGGAAGAAAGGAGAAAGTAGAATAATATGGGAAGGGATGATGAGAATCTCATATGAAAAAAAAAGGTAATTTAAACTCCCAAAAGGATGAATCGAAAATAGAAAACGAAGAAAAAATTATATGAAAAGGGACTGGAATAGCCTGGAAATCCTGTGATTATATTATTGAATGCTGTCAAAGTGGAGTGATATATAGTAAAAGATGCATGAAAAAGGATCTTGATCTAACAAGAAAGTGAAGGAAGTGTGCGTAATGCATCAAAGGGAATGAATTCTGGAAAAAAAAAATAAGGATAAAAAAATATTGCATACTGAGTATAAACAGTTGCAAAGAATAGTCAAAGTTAAGATCAAAAGACAGAGGAAAAACAATACATATCAAACTGACGAAAATAAAATTTTGTTTTTGAAGTGGATAAAAAAGTGCCAAAATGCTTATGGCAGAATGCGTAGAATTTAATATAACATAATAAAATGTGGTGGGGATTTTGTATGTGTGTGTGTGTGTGTGTGTGTGTGTGTGTGTGTGTGTGTGTAAAATAGAGATGATGGAATGCCGAAATGAGTATTTGAGATATTTATATGGTAATGACAGCAGTATGTCAAAAGAGTAGGATTGAAATTCATGCTATAAACCAAAGATAAATAAATCATATTTAACGTCGGAACAAGATAGGGTGTCACGTGTAGATGATAAAGCAAGAAGAGTGTTAAAATATGGGTGGGGTTGACTTATGGGGTAGCTGTGTGACTTGCCACTTTGTGCGATGGCTGCATCAGAAAATTGCGGAGACCCATGGTGGTTGCACAGTGGTTAGAATGCAGTATTACAGGCTGTCTCTGCCAACTGCCAGCAGTTCGATCCTAAGCAACTCAAGGCTGACTCTGCCTTCCATCCTTCTGAAGTCAGTAAAAAGAGAAACCAGTTCGAGAATCTAAATAAAACTCCAGGTTCATTCCGTCTCCAAAAATCTCACTATTTATTGAATACATTACATGATAATGGCAAAGCAAAACTCACTCTGAGGTTCCAACACCAATTCATAGACTTAAATAATTTTCCCAGCCAAGCCCCCAACAACTTACATAATCTAGTCCAAATAGAGATCACTTTTTTATGGGAACTGTCTGCTTCAAACCCACACCTGTTATGGTGTCCTTGAGAAGATTTCAAGCTCTCACAGTCTTCAGAGGAATTGTAGAAGTTTTCTTTCTCCATCTAACCCACTTGAAAGTAACACCTCCCCCCCCAATCTAAAAGCAAGTTGAAATGCAGAGGCACGTAGCTGCCAAATGTTCATCCTTGATACAAGATTTAAGAGATATTTAAGTACCAATAGTGAAAAGGAACTAAAGAGTCTCTTGATGCAGGTGAACAAAAAGAGTGCAAAAGTTGGCTTGAAACTCAACATTAAGAAAACCAAGATCATGGCATCTGGCCCTCTCAATTCCTGGCAAATAGATGGGGAAGAAATGGAGGTAGTGACAGATTTTATTTTTCTGGGCTCCAAGATCACTGCAGATGGGGACTGTAGCCAAGAAATTAAAAGACACTTGCTCCTGGGGAGGAAAGCCATGGCAAATCTAGACAGCACACTAAAAAGCAGAGACATCATCCTGCCAACAAAAGTGCGTATAGTCAAGGCCATGGTTTTCCCAGTTGCACTGTATGCCTGTGAATGTTGGACCATAAGAAAGGCTGAGCGCCAAAGAATTGAAGCCTTTAAACTATGGTGCTGGACAAGACTCCTGCGAGTCCTTTGGACTGCAAGGCATTTAAACCGGTCAGTCCTAGAGGAGATCAACCCTGACTGCTCTTTAAAAGGCCAAATCCTGAAGTTGAAACAAAACACTTTGGCCACCTAATGAGAAGGAAGGACTCACTGGAGAAGAGCCTAATGCTGGGAAAGGTTGAGGGTAATAGAACAAGGGGATGACAGAGAATGAGGTGGCTGGATGGAGTCACTGAAGCAGTAGGTGTGAGCTTTAAGGGACTCCAGAAGATGGTACAGGATAGGAAGGCCTGGAGGAACATTGTCCATAGGGTTGGACATGACTTTGCAACTAACAACAACCACTCCCACTTCACAGTGGTTTATAGCCCTCTCTAAGCAGTTTACAGATTTGGTATATTGCCCCCAACAAACTGGGTCCTCACTTTACTGACCTCAGAACGATGGAAGGCTGAGTCCACCTTGAGATGGTGAGAATCGAACTGCCGAACTGCAGGCAGCTGGCAGTCAACAGAATTAGCCTGCAGTACTGCATTCTAAAGGGACGCGGTGGCTCAGTGGGTTAGGACGCTGAGCTTGTCAATCAGAAGGTCGGCAGTTTGGCGGGTCGAATCCCGAGTGCCGCGTAACAGAGTGAGCACCTGTTACTCATCCCAGCTTCTGCCAACCTAGCAGTTCGGAAGCACGTAAAAATGCAAGTAGAAAAATAGGGACCACTACGGTGGGAAGGTAACAGCATTCCGTGCGCCTTTGGCGTCTAGTCATGCCGGCCACATGACCACGGAGACGTCCTTGGACAAGCACTGGCTCTTCGGCTTTGAAATGGAGATGAGCACCGGCCCCTAGAGTCGGAAATGACTAGCACACATGTGCGGGGGAACCTTTACCTTTACTGCATTCTAACCACTGCGCCACCATGGCTCATGGTGTGCCATGTAACAATTGGCACACCATGTAACAACTGCCAAGATATATTTGGGTGGGGGAAGTTGTTTTTACTCCCTGCCTCGATTTATGGATATATATATATATTTATTAGGATTTAAACTGGTGACGGCTTCAGCTACCTTTCAGACATGCAACCTTATTACCGTAGTTATGTTGTCTGGATGACATCTGATTAACAGTCAATCTAGAAAATTCATTTTGAACTCATAATGTGTTATTTGGGAAGAACAGTGTAGCATAATCTGTTTGCTTGGTGATGTTGTGGGCTTTCCATTTCAGTTTTTCAATGGAGCATTCGGTTATTTAATTAGACAAGCCTGGATAAATGTAATTTCATTTCGCATTAATGAATTATGGGTAGAGTATATGAGTACTGTGATTGGCATTCTAATATTTTTAACCAGGAAAATAAAGGCTTTTTTATATTCAGTTGAAAAGATTTTTTTTTAAAAAAACCAAGCAAACGGGGTTTTATATTGCAACGATAAACAAATCCCGCTGTACAGATATCTTTGATAACCTTAGCTTCTAGATCGAAGTGAGTTTTAGTGCTGTAGAAGTAATTGTGAGCTTTAGGAAGCATGCCTTTTGGAAAATATGAGAAGCTTTCAGATTTTGAACACTGGATTTCCTGTATCCACCCCCCTTCTTTCTTATTTTAATATCATTCTCCATTGAGCAGATCAGCTATCCTCCCCTAACACTCTTCTATTCTTACAAATACAAAATATGAGATCTTGCTAGTAATATCTTCTACAGATAACATTGGGAAAGATAACTGCAGATTCTGAATGTACTATAACCCATTAAAAAAAATACAAAGGAGTTACAAATATGTTTATCAGTGAAGCATTTGATGCCTGTTGCGTCCTGCAGTCATCTCCATATGGGACTAAAGCAACATGCATCCAACGTTAAGTAAACTTTAGATGTGGTTTCATGTGGAAACAATTCAAAAATCAGAGAACCACATTGGATGAGAGGACTATCTAGTTTAGCTTCCAGAACAGAACCAGCCAGAAATTTCTAAAAAAAAAACCCCCTCCAAGTATAACTTTCCCTAATTGCTTTTTCTCCACCCAACATCTGGGATTTCAATATGCTGTACAGCGCCTCTTAATTTTTGTAGCAACAAAGAACAGTTGCTCATTTAAATTAAAAAAAAAAGTGGAACAATCTGGGGGTTCCATTACTGAGTGACAAATCACCACACCCAAAGAGAAGCATCTCTGAGCAAGCTGGCTTTGCATTTTTTTTTATTTTTATTTTTTTTTAGCACAACTGGAGCTGGATTGGGAAAAGAAAAAATCTGAAGGAGAGAGAGCTGATTCCACACATGTGTATCCATTTATGCACATCCACATTCAGCAGCAGCAGCAGCATCTTGGTGATTGTGACGGTTGTATGGAAGCTAAGCAGGGTTGGGTCTGGTTAGGACTTAGATGGGAATCTAAAAGCCGCAAACTAGAGAGAGAAGTAGCTACAAGCTAGATCAAGAAGTGAGAGGAAAACGATGGCAAACTCATCTGTATGTTTCCAGGAAGAGCTGAGAACAGAGAAGAACAGAGCAACAAAGATGATTAAGGTACTGGAGGTTTAAAACATATTTTATTTTTTATTTTTATTACATTTATATCCCGCCCTTCTCCGAAGACTCAGGGCGGCTTACAAGCTTAGCAGTAAGGAAGGGTTGCTGGAATTGGGTATGTATAGTTTAATGAAGAGAAGGACGAGGGGTGACATGATAGCAGTGCTCCAATATCTCAGGGGCTGCCCCAAAGAAGAGGGAGTCAAGCTGTTCTCCAAAGATCCTGAAGGCAGGACAAGAAGCAACGGATGGAAACTCATCAAGGACAGAAGCAACCTGGAACTAAGGAGAAATTTCCTGACAGTTAAAACAATTAACCAGTGGAACAACCTGCCTCCGGAAGTGGTGAATGCTCCAACACTGGAGGTTTTTAAGAAGAGACTGGACAGCCATTTGTCTGAAATGGTATAGGGTTTCCTGCCTGAGCAGGGGGTTGGACTAGATGAACTCCAAAGTCCCTTCCAACTGTATTACTATTATAAAAAGAAGACAAATCTCCTCAATATGTACATGTACTCTAGTAATGACACCCCATTCTGGAGGAGGTCAGTAGATAAGGAGAAGATCTCACCACCACATTTATGTATTAGTCCCTTTTTATTTAATTTCTTTTTGTTGTCGTTGTTAATTTTAATGTTTCAATGCCTAATGTTTTCTTGTTTCTAAAGCTCTCATTGTTTTATGCGGTGGGGAGGGGTGGGGAGGGGTGCAATGGCTCAGTAGTTAAAGATGCTGAGCTTGATAACCAAGGTTCAAGACCCAGCACCATGCAGCAGGAGCGAGCCACCGTTCCTTGCCTCAGCTCCTGCCAACACAGCAGTTTGAAAGTATGCAAATGCGAGTAGATAAGTAGATATCTTAGCCTAAATCACCACTCAAAGGCCAATCTTTTTTTTTTTTTCTGGCTGAAAAGGTAAAGTCTCCAAGCTCTTATTTTCTAGTATGTATTTGACACGAATCTTAATATTTACCACAGATCTGCTGAGGCGTTCACTCCTATCCGAACAAACTATTAGATGGCTGAAAGCTTTAGAAAAGAGAATTTTTGGATGACTTCCAGAAATAAATACTGCTCGCAAGAAACACCCTGGCGAAACTATTCATCACCGTGGCCAGCTTCAATGGGATGCTGCAATATCATTAATATCTATATTAGACGTTTGGAAACATAATGCTAAGCATCCCTATCCGATTTTAATAAGAGCCATTTATTTCAAGAGAGAACTCTTTGCCTGCAATCACACTATTCTGTAAGCTCACAGATCATTGAGGATTAGCAAAACCCACTCCTGGTTTTTTTTTGGAAAAGTCTGTTTTTGAAACTGGTTAAAATACACTATTTACCCCATCCTTAATATTGCGTTTGTTAAAACAGAGAGGAGAGCAAAACTGATGCAGTTGCTGGTATCTCTCTCTCTCTCTCTCTCTCTCTCTCTCTCTCTTTCTCTATCTCTCCCTCTCTCTTAATTTCTGGGTTGTTCAGGACAAATGCAGTAGCTATCAGGAGCAACAAGATACACACAGTCCTATTCTTATGGAGTAAAAAACAAAAAAGCAAAAGCAAAAAAAAAAAAACAGGCAACGTGGTGGCCATTATAGTGTAATTAAACTTTATTCCCTTTTTACATGTTTCATGAGGCTTACATTGGGCAGCTGTGGCTCTCATTTTGCCTTTGATGATATTGACTACACAGTTTGAGTCCTCAGGAACCAAATAGTGCAGGGGTCTTCCAACGTGGCCCTTTTATGACTTTTGGACTTCAACTCCCAGAATTCCTCAGCCAGGCACGCTGGCTGAGGAATTCTGGGAGTTGAAGTCCAAAAGTCATAAAAGGGC
>JAKJMR010017697.1:177646-209475 GCA_024449315.1 Daboia siamensis | reverse complement strand
AATAATAATAATAATAATAATAATAATAATAATAATAATAATAATAATTTTATTTGTATACCGCCCTTCTCCCGAAGGACTCAGGGCGGTGAACAGGGCAAATATATAAAATACGAAAGTACAAAAGTTAAAAAGGAATTAAACATGCCCAACTAAAAACAGTAAGTACAAACATTAAAATAGCCATAAAAACCCAAACAATCCACTTCCCATTTCCCCATTGTTGTGGGGGAAATGGGAAAAAGAAGGAGCATAAGGTAGATTTGCCATCTTGAGTTAAAATAAAATATTTTATTTTTAAAATATTTAATAATAAAATTATTATAAAAATAATAATGGTGAGATGAAGGAAGGAAGGAAGGAAGGAAGGAAGGAAGGAAGGAAGGAAGGAAGGGAGAGAGGGAGGGAGGGAGGGAGGGAGGAAGAGGGAGAGAGTAAGTAAGGAAGGGAGAAAGAGAGAGAAAGAAAGAAAGAAGAAGGGAAAGAAAGAAAGAAAGAAAGAAAGAAAGAAAGAAAGAAAGAAAAAAAGAAAGAAAGAAAGAAAGAAAGAAAAGAAAGAAAGAAAGAAAGAAAGAAAGAAAGAAAGAAAAGAGAGAGAAAGCATTCATATCCTAACTGTACACTTGCTAGAGGTATCTGGTTAATCGCTTGGGGAAACACGCAACATGGTCCAAGAGAGTTCTTCTATCACAATTACGGGGTGATATGCAACATTACTTAAGCCCTAGTTCTTTTTTATACCTCTGTCTGCTGGTTATCACTCACACATAATTCAGTTTTAACACTGGAGATGTAATAATAGCAAGTCTCAGTCCCCCGTGCTTCGTCTTTTCTGCAGACACATTTTTGTCCTGGTGTGAGATGCCAACGTTCATTGCATCATTTAGGGTGCACTTAGAATTGACTCCTCTGATGCATTAGTTCTGCCGTTCTTGAAGCTTGTTAGGAGCATTGCAGTGCTAAATGTTGGTAAAAGGACCACTTTACAAAGCTCTTGGGAGAAAATATATCTAAAGGAACAAGAAGAACAAAACACGAAATGGGATCTGGCTGATTAGAATTACAGAAAGAACTTACCTGGAGTCTATTTTCAACTTAAGACATTTCATTAGTTGCAATAAAGAGAAGACCATTTTGACTATTTTCTACAAAGCTGTGTCATGAAAGCAAGTGGCTTATTTCAGTGTTATGTAAAATCCCACTGATGTCAACGATTGGTTGATTACGTGGCAGAGTCATTTTTGACTCCTTAGCAACCCCAGGGTTGATTCTCTCCATGACAATCTCTCCCTCACCTGGTCTACAAATGTTTTTTTTTTTTAATTGAAAAGTTTTACAGTACATTTTTAAAAAAGAAAAACTCCCTCCCTCCCCCTCCCCTCACCCCTCCCCGACTTCCCAGAGCTGAATACAGGATATAAACTTACAAACTTAAGCTAAAATATGCTAACAAGCAAAAATAAAACATTAAATTCTATCGCACTTTAACTCTCCGTAAACATAACCATATTACTAACAAATAAGAAATAACTAATAAATACATCATATAAAACCACTACTTACTCAAATGCTAAATGAAACTTTTTAATCCTATATTTATTCTGTATATATTCGATCCATCTTCTCCATTCCACAATATATCTCTGTTGCAATTGTTCTTTCAAATGTGCTGAAATCTTTGCCATTTCCGCCAAGTTAGAAACTTTCAAAGTCCACTCTTCTATAGTAGGCAGTTCCTCCTTCTTCCAATATTGCACTACTAAAAGTCTTGCTGCCGTAATTAAATTCAACATCAATTTAGTATCTATAACAGTAAAATCTGTAATAATACCCAACAAAAACAACTGTGGAGAAAACCTTATCTTTTTCTTAAATATCTTTTGCATGTTCCACCAAATTTTAATCCAAAAAGCTTTGACTTTTTTACAAGTCCACCATATATGATAATACGTTGCATCCTCACAACCACACCTCCAACATTTAGGCTGACAGTTCGGATACATACTTGCTAATTTTTGGGGGTCTAAGTGCCACCTATAAAACATTTTATAAAAATTCTCTCTTAAATTTTGAGCCTGTGTAAATTTTGCGTTTCTGACCCAAATCTTTTCCCAAGTATCCATTGTTATCACCTCCTGAAAATTCTGGGCCCATTTTATCATACAATCTTTAACAAGTTCCATTTCTGAGTCAATGTCTATCAATGCATTATATATCCTTCTTATATGTGCTTGACCTTGATCTCTAATTTGTTTTACCAAATTTCCATCAGTTATCGAGATACCAACTTTCTGATCTTCTTTCCATCTTGCTTGTAACTCCCCATACTGAAACCAATGTCTACAAATGTTGTGTTTATTGCCATTACAACTGAATCCATTTGGTCGTCCTCTTCTTCTCTTTCCTTCCCAACATTAGAGCTTTCTCTTTGCATAATTTGTCTGAAGTAGGATAATTTAAGCCTGGACATTTGTGCCTTGAGTGAGAACTTGTTTGATGGATGATCCATTTGTTTGTTTTCTTGACTGTGAAATGTATCCTCAGGGGTCTTCTCCAATACCCAAATCCAAACATATAGATCCTCTTCCTTATGCAACTTCTTCAAAGTTTAATTTTCACTTCCATAGAGGGTCTCAAGGAATACCTTGCCTCAAGGCAACCTTGGCTCTTTTATGACTCGTGGACTTCAACTCCCAGAATTCCTGAGCCAGCATGGCTCAGCTTGGAAACCTCTCCCTTTCCCCTTAGCATGGCTGGCTCAGGAATTCTGGGAGTTGAAGTCCCACAAACCATGAAGGGGCCATAGTTCCCCCACGCTGGCTCAGGAATTCTGAGAGTTGAAGTCCACGAGGCCTAGGCCAGGGGCAGGCAATCTTGGCTCTTTTATGACTCGTGGACTTCAACTCCCAGAATTCCTGAGCCAGCCATGCTGAGGGGAAAGGGAGAAGTTTCCAAGCTGAGCCACGCTGGCTCAGGAATTCTGGGAGTTGAAGTCCATGAGTCATAAAGCGGCCTAGGCCTAGGCCAGGGGTAGGCAACCTTGGCTCTTTTATGACTCGTGGACTTCAATTCTAAGAATTCCTGAGCCAGCATGGCTCAGCTTGGAAACCTCTCCCTTTCCCCTCCACATGGCTGGCTCGAGAATTCTGGGAGTTGAAGTCCACAAGCCATGAAGGGGCCATAGTTCCCCCACGTTGGCTCAGGAATTCTGAGAGTTGAAGTCCACGAGGTCTAGGCCAGGGGCAGGCAACCTTGGCTCTTTTATGACTTGTGGACTTCAACTCCCAGAATTCCTGAGCCAGAATGGCTCAGCTTGAAAACCTCTCCCTTTCCCCTCAGCATGGCTGGCTCGAGAATTCTGGGAGTTGAAGTCCATGAGTCATAAAAAAAGAGCCAAGGTTGCCTACCCCTAGCCTAGGCCTGGGCCGCTTTATGACTCATGGACTTCAACTCCCCAAATTCCTCAGCCAGCTACACTGAGGGGAAAGGGAGAGGCTTCCAAGCTGAGCCATGGTGGCTCAGGAATTCTGGGAGTTGAAATCCATGAGTATTAAAAAGAGTCAAGGTTGCCTAGCCCTGGCTTATACAATTGTGATTCTTGAAGGCAGAAAAACAACACACAATTTGAATACCTTATCCAAGGGCTGTTCTACCAAGTTCTACTCTTATGCTGTATTTTTTAAACTGCTTTTTTTTCTTTAGTTTTATCCCTCACTTTAATATGTTTATTGACACCTCTAAGATTAGTGGCTGGACCTATTGTCATTATTTGATCTTCTTTACATTTTAGTCCAATTTTTTTCCCTTGTGTCATCTATTACTAGAACCTGTAGATCTTTTGCATTTTAGACTATTAAGGTAGTGTCGTCACCATAGTCCAGATTATTAATATTTTTTCTCCTCCAGTTTTAAAGCCACAACTGTCTTTTTCCAATGCAGCTCCCCTTAATATATATTCAGTGATACAGGTTGAATAAATAAGTTGAGAGTTGACACCCCTTTGAGATGATAGAAATAAAAAATAGGAATAAGTAAAAACAGAAATGGAAGAGGGACGCACACCCTTAGATATGTTCAGACATATAAGAAAAGGTAAAGGTAAAGGTTCCCCCGCACATGCGTGCTAGTTGTTTCCGACTCTAGGGGCTGGTGCTCATCTCCGTTTCAAAGCCGAAGAGTCAGCGCTTGTCCGAGGACGTCTCCGTGGTCATGTGGCCGGCATGACTAGACGCCAAAGGCGCACGGAACGCTGTTACCTTCCCACCGTAGTGGTCCCTATTTTTCTATTTGCATTTTTACGTGCTTTCGAACTGCTAGGTTGGCAGAAGCTGGAACGAGTAACAGGCGCTCACTCTGTTACGTGGCACTCGGGATTCGACCCGCCAAACTGCCGACCTTCTGATTGACAAGCTCAGCGTCCTAATCCAGTGAGCCACCACGTCCCTTGTGTCAGACATATAGGCAGGCTTATTGAATTACTAAGTATATTCAGTACAGTATTATAGCACAAATAATAACATGAAGAATATTTGCTATCACTGTGGCTTAACATTTCCACCTTGGTTTTGTTCTTTTTCTGATATTTGGAATCCAAATTTTGCTCTGTCCTCTTTCCCCCTCCAGTTTGAATCTGCCTATTTTTTGAAAATTTCCATCTTTGCATCAACATATGTGTGTGTGTGTGTGTGTGTGTATGTCAGCTCCACCAACATTCGCAAAATGGAACGCAAAATTGGGAGAAGGGCGACACTTTTGAATACGAAATGCTTTCCCTGCCTGTGTAACTTTTAATAGCAGTTGGAAGTGAGTTTTGAGACGTGCTATTGCCTGAAGGATGCAACAATTGGCTTCTACCCTCAGACTCGTACACAAAAACACAAGCGTTGTACATTGTACTCAAGGGCAGCAAAACTATTCTAGCACCAGAAGCAGAAAGCTCCATAAACTTTCTCCCTCACTGGCAATAAAAGTCAAATAATAATAAATCCAATATAACATCTCCAAAGAGCTGTCTGAGGCTATCTCTGCAGCATCACCAAGCAGTCCGGAAAGCTTTCTCAGTTATTTGTTGCCTGGAGAAAAGGACGGTGAGATCTGATCCTTCATTGGTACACTTGCGCCAGCTTAATAGCCCGCTAGAGATGGTATCATTCAGTAATATGGAAGCAATCAAAAAGATAGTAAAATTCACCTATATTTCCTTGATGAACCTTTCCTACAACAATTCTGAAGGACCTTCAAGTCGTTTGGTTCTAGGATGGTTGTGTTGTGATTCAGCGTCAGCCTGTGATACCGGCAGCTGAGTCTGATGATTCTGAAGAGGAGGAGGAGGAGGGGTTGGGAGAGCCTTTGGTGTCAGAGGGAGGCTCTGATGCACTGCAGGACTCTCTGGCCCCTCCTGCCATGTTCCTCATCAACTCAGCCATGTGAGCATGAGGTATTGGACATAGATGATTCACAGCTGGATCTATTCAGGGACGCTAGGAGCAGGAGGCAATCCAGCAGAGTAGAACAGAGAAAGGCAATGAGGCAAGTCGGTGAGAAGAGGAGAAGGCAATGAGAAGCCATGCCTTGGGACTGCTGATATAAGGGGAAGGTATGGGAGGTACTGGTTGCTGAAGGCAACCGTTTGAAGATCTTCTGCTAGAGTCCTGGTCTGTTATTCCTGTTTAACTCTTGTTTGAACTTTTGATTTCTTTGTAAATAAATTTGGTTGGGTTTTTCCAGCCTGTTGACTATAAAAAGGGGTTGTCCCTGACATTCAAACAGGGCCGGTTGTAGGCTAGAACAGAACAGGTTGATCCACTGTTGGAAAAGCCAGGCAGTCCTTGAATTACAATCAACCCTAATAGAACAGAACAGAACAGAACAGAACAGAACAGAATAGATCTGGAAGGGACCTTGAAGGTCTTCTAGTCCAGCCCTCCCCTCAAGCAGAAATCCCTAGACCAGAGGTCTTCAAATTTGGCCCTTTTATGACTTTTATGACAGGCACTGCTGGCTGAGGAATTCTGGGAGTTGAAGTCCACAAGTCATAAAAGGACCAGGTTTGAAAACCCCTTGCCTTAGACCATCTCAGACCAGTGACTGTCTAGCCTCTTCTTAAAAGCCTCCAGTGATGGAGCGCCCATGATTTTTGGAGGCAAAGTTGTTCCACTGGTTAACTGTCCTCACTCAGGAAGTTTCTCCTTAATTCCAGGTTGCTTCTCTCTTTGGTCAGTTTCCAATCAACCCTAACTCAACATTTATTTGGCTAAATGAAATATTTGCCAAATGATTTATGCCCCACTTTATTGGCCTTTTAGGTCATGGTTGTTTTGTGGATGCCTGCAGTTGTTAAGTTAGGGACACAGCTGCAAAGTGAATCTTCTGACACCCCCCCCAACTGGGTCAGAAAGTCACAAAATCCAATCACGTGACCCCCAGGACATGGCAACTATCATAAAAATGAACAGTTGTCAAGCGTCTGAATTTTGATCACGTGACCACAAGGATACTGCAATGGTCATTAAGTCACAATCCAGCCATCATTAGGAAGAAGACAAAAACTATTTCATCAATCCATCTTCCATTCCATTCACAGTTCTACTTTCTTCTTCTCAGAG
Source organism: Daboia siamensis (assembly GCA_024449315.1). Lineage (NCBI taxonomy): Eukaryota > Metazoa > Chordata > Lepidosauria > Squamata > Viperidae > Daboia > Daboia siamensis. The sequence continues at coordinate 202,870 of JAKJMR010017697.1, read as the reverse complement.
AGGGAAGATTCTCATCTACAGCACTCACTTTAATGCTCTAATCCTCCCCTTAGTCTCACATTCTCCTCTGCTTAAGGATTTACAAATTGGATTGTGCCTGAAGATAAGATTGGGACATCAAAGTGGAAATGACTGTAGACATGTATACTCACAGGTGCAAAGCTTAATAAAGAGTCCCCATCAGGTATGAGAAAACAAAGTGTCAAATGAAGTTTCTGACTTTGATAATTTATAATTTGAGAATCCATTTCCTTCAAATCTGAACATATTAAATCCTCTTCTCCTCTCATTTAATGCCAGAAGCTTCCTGCAGTCTGAAGGCTAATATCATCACTCCCAGAACATTGCAAAAGCATACTTGGAATCGACAAACCAATAAAACATGATTATTTGTGACCTGCTCCAGAAGCTGAATAGCAATTCTGTACAGGCAGTTTATCATTCAGCAGAAGCACATCAGAATTGCAGCCGTGGTGTACTGGTTAAGGAGTTGGAGCTGGCTGGGGAAGCTAACTACACTCTCAACCTGGAAAGTTCACAAGTAATTTCACCCAACCCAAGTAGGAAACCCTGTATCATTTCAGAAAAGTGGTTGTCCAGTCTCTTTTTGAAAGTCTACAGTGTTGAAGCACCCACCACTTCTGGAGGTAAGTTGTTCCACTGATTAACGGCTCCAATTATTGGGAAATTTCTCCTTAGTTCTAAGTTGCTTCTCTCCTTGATGAGTTTCCATCCGTTGCTTCTTGTCCTGCCTTCCGGTACTCTGAAGAATAGCTTGACTCCCTCTTCTTTGGGACAGCCCCTGAGATACTGGAACGCTGCTATCATGTCACCCCTCATCCTTCTCTTCATTAAACTAGACATCTCCAATTCCAGCAACTGTTCCTTATATGTTTTAGCCTCCAGTCCCCTGATCATCTTTGTTGCTCTTCTCTGCACTCTTTCTAGAGTCTCAACATCTTTTTTTAAAACCATGGAGACTAAAACTGGATGCAGTATTCCAAGTGTGACCTCACCAAGGTTTATCATAACTAGAGGGAAGACACATGCAAATCAAATAATAAAACCATTTTCCCCACGGGGAATGCTATTTTTGAACAATAATTCCAGGAAACATAATTCTGCTTTACAGATATTTCTGGAGGAAAGAGTGGCAAGCTATCTCCACAGCACTGCCAAGAAAAACGCATTGATACAATAAGTAGGAGATAATGATAGAAATAATAATAAATCAAACACGCCCTATGGAAGTAACATCAAGAATCTGAATGAAGAGGATCACTACATATACCTGGGCATTCTTTAAGCCGGCAATGTCAGGCACAGGAGAGTGAAGAAGATCTCAAAGTCCAAACTCAGTGGAGGAAATATCATCAAGGCTATTAACACCTGGGCAATTCCAATCATTAGATACACAGCTGGAATAGTGGGCTGGACTCAAGCAGAGCTAAAAGCCCTGGATAGGAAGACCAGCAAAAGAATGACAGTGAGTCTTGCCCTTCATCCATGCAGTGGATGTTGGCAGACTTTACTTTCCAAGGACAATAGGTGGGCATGGAATTCTGTAAGCACAGCAGACATTGGAAGAATATCTGAAGGACAGTGAAGAAGATGCATCATGGGGTACATCATGGAGGCTTGTTGAATACCAGACATACCACGAATGTCCTACAAGAAAGACCAAACGGAGAACAGAAAAGAAACATGGGCCTTGTAATACTTTACCTCGCCATAGGCAAAGCAGATAAAAATAAAAGCTGACAATAGCTAAGAGAAAAATGGAAAGATCAAGCCTTAAGAAGAAATTCATACAAAGCCAGAATTGAAAAGACAGCAACATAGAGCAAATGCTGTGTCTTCAGAGAAGCTGAAGAAACACTTGGCCACTTGATTAGCAGCTGCAAAAAAGATTGCTCAGACTAACTGCCAACAATGGCATGACAAGCTAGCCTCAATGATACACTGGAATATCTGCAAGAAATGCCATTTGCCTGCAAGCATGAACTGGTGGGGCTGCAAAACAGCCAAAGTGATAGAATACAAAGAAAGCAAAGTGCTCTGGACTTCAGAATTGAAATGGACAAGTGTGTGTGCCACACAACACCCCAGACTTCATAAATGTTGTGAAGACCAAAAAAGGCTGGATAGTGGATGTTGGATTATCTGAAGAGAGCAGAGCAGAAAAGAAAGAACAGGAGAAGATAATAAAACACAGCTATCTGCAAAGAGATGTAGAATGACTGTTGCAAAAGGAAGCAAAGATTGCACCAATAAGGCCCCTTGGGTGCAAAACAACTGATGCACCACTTGAACATTACTGGGACTGGCACAACGACAGTCGGTCAATTGCAAAAAGCAGCCTTATTTGGAACAGCTTACATCCTGTGATGCCATCTTTAATATTATTAGACAATAAGATCTGCCTGTCCCAGATCCTTGAGTGCATTTTAATCTTTTAATTTTCTTTACTATGTTTTAGATATATAGAGAGAAAGACGGAGAGAGAGAGAGAGAGAGAGAGAGAGAGAGAGAGAAAGAGAGAGAGAGAGAGAGAGAGAGAGAGAGAGAGAGAGAGAGAGAGAGAGAGAGAGAGAGAGAGAGAGAGAGAGAGAGAGAGAGAGAGAGAGAGAGAAAGAGAGAGAGAGAGAGAGAGAAAGAGAGAGAGAGAGAGAGAGAGAGAGAGAGAGAGAGAGAGAGAGAGAGAGAGAGAGAGAGAGAGAGAGAGAGAGAGAAGTTTGAATTGGTAAATAAAGATATAACAGCAGAAAAAGCACATATAATGGCATAAATCTTTTAATAACTGGTGTTATTCATGTAGCATGGAGTTAGAACTTCAGAGGAGTTTCAAAGCCAAGAGTGTAGAGGAATCTTCTCCATTCCTCTGGTGGCATCATGACAGCTGTCAGATATTTCTTTTGTTGTGTCAGTTGTTAACCAACCTGAGCTGAAAGCTTTAGTTTGGCTGAAGTGCTCCTGATCAATGGCTTTTATGTAAAGATTTCAGAAAGGCATGTCCATATCACACACCGCAAACCTTCCCATCTGCAGACACAATGTGCTTATTTTAATAAAAGACACAGAGCTTGATTCAGTCATAGGAACTAAAATGTTTAACCAGAGGGAAAAGTTCACTTTTTCGTGCCTCTTCTAACCTATTGATCCCTGGATTAGCTCCTTTACAGCAGCTTCTTCCTTTATGCTTTCAAGGAACATGTAGTAAAAGGGCTGCAGAATCTTGTAGCTTTTGAGACACTGGCCTTCTTCTTAACATCACTAATATTTAGGGAAGCTGGATTTCCAGTCAGACCACATGTAAAGAGCTATCCCATCCAAACCTATAATCTAGACAAAGAAAATAGATATCTCCATTCTGGCTCAACTAAAAAAATTTTCTTAATGTTTCCTTTTTTGTATGGCTTCCCACAATACGAAAAAGATATTGAGACTCTGGAAAGAGTACAGAAAACAGCAACAAAAATTATTAGTGGGCTGGAGGCTAAAACATATAAGGAATGGTTGCTGGAATTGGGTATGTCTAGTCTAATCATAAGGGACTCGGTGGCTCAGTGGGTTAGGATGCTGAGCTTGTCAATCAGAAGGTCTGCAGTTTGGCGAGTTGAATCCCGAGCGCCGCGTAGCAGAGTGAGCGCCTGTTACTCGTCCCAGCTTCTGCCAACCTAGCAGTTCGAAAGCACGGAAAAATGCAAGTAGAAAAATAGGGACCGCTCCGGTGGGAAGGTAACAGCGTTCTGTGCGCCTTTGGTGTCTAGTCATGCCAGCCACATGACCACGGAGACATCCTCGGACAAGCGCTGGCTCTTCGGCTTTGAAACGGAGATGAGCACCGGCCTCTAGAGTCGGAAACGACTAGCACGCATGTGCAGGGGAACCTTTACCTTTACCTTTAGTCTAATGAAAAGAAGGACTAGGGGAGACATGTTAGCAGTGATCCAGTATTTGAAGGGCTGCCACAAAGAAGAGGGAGTCAAGCTATTCTCCAATGTACCTAAGGGCAGGACAAGAAGCAATGGATGGAAACTAATCAAGGAGAGAAGAAACCTAGAACTAAGGAGAAATTTCCTAATGGCGAGAGCAATTCAACCAATGGAACAACTTGCCTTCAGAAGTTGCAGGTGCTCCATCACTGAAGGCTTTCAAAAAGAGAGTGGACAACCATTTGCCTGAAATGGTATGGGGTCATCTGCTCAAGCAGAGATTGGACTAGAAGACCTCCAAGGTCCCTTCCAACTCTATTATTCTATATTCTTTTATGTTCTAAGATTGACATCTGGTGGCTTCATGGACATATACTTGACAACAGTATAGAATGGGTTAATCAAGACTGTCTCCCAGATTGTTATTGAAACTGTTCAGCTAGCCTAACAAATATTTAGCAAAAAGAGTCCTGGGTGAACATTCATTCTCCATGCTTGTGGGTTGATTTCCAAACATTTCATTACCAGGCTGGGTAACATCTTCAGCAGAGTTTAGGGATGTCAGTGTTGGTGTCCTTCTGTTTATAAGGGCTTCAGGTGTGGGTTTGTCAAGTGAGGGTCTTGTGATGAGTCTTGTGATGGGTCAGGTGTTTAACGAAATGTTCAGAAACCAACCCACAAGCTCAGAGAACAAGCCTTCACCTTCATCCTACACCTGAGCTACAGATATTTGCCACTATTGCAAAAAGTGTCCTATTTCATAGCCACTGTTCATAGCCAAAGCTGTTTCCTTTCTGCACACCACTAAGGATTGATGCCTCCCAAATCTAATGTACTGTCTGTAGTTATCTAAAGTTCAAGCACACATGAGACCAGTCCCTGGTATGTGTGTTTCAACCCCATAGAATAATACCTGGCTATGTTCTATTACCAAACAGCACTCGTAAAGAATGTGGCAATGTATCGCAAGCAGTAGTCACACTGGTGACAGCTCATATTTGTGTAAATTGGTTTTGCTAACAAAGAATTAAAGGGAGATGATATGCATTTCAAACTTATTTGTTTTCGTCAGTCAGCCATACCCTTCTGAGATTCGAACCTGGGCTGATTGCACATTAGGCAGTTGTTTTCACCTCTAGGCCACAGGCTCTCTCTCACTTTGTTAGCTGAGAAGCAAGGGGGATATGTGTCAAATGCTTGTTAACTATTTTTAGATTACCTTGCTAGGCCCCAAACATGGGACAAATCTTATATATATATATAGTTCTCAAGTCATCCAGGTCATGTTTGTCCCAAAGATGCTTTTTCATGAGGCACCTGGACTTTCTTGTTCTTTTTGGAAGACGTTTCACTTCTCATCCAAGAAGCTTCTTCAGGTCTGACTGGATGATGGCGACCTTTCAGGGCAAGGTTTTATAACAGAATAACAACAGAGTTGGAAGGCACCTTGGAGATCTTCTAGTCCAACCCCCTGCTCAAGCAGAAAACCCAGACAAATGGTTGTCCAATCTCTTCTAAAAAACTACAATGTTGAAAGCACCCACAATGACAGTTGGTCAAGTGCAAAAGGCAGCTTCTGGAGGAAAGTCGGGGAATTTCTCCTTAGTTCTAACTTGGATCTCTCCTTGATTAGTTTCCAGCCACTGCATTGTACCTGGGGTCAGAGTTTTCCTCCAACTGTGCATTATTATCGTGTTTCACTTAGCTGCTTCAAGGATCCTCCCAATCTCCTGGGCCTGCACATACACGTCCACCAGACATTTCAACTGAATGATGTGACAAAATGTTGGCTTCCTTGTCAGCATTTGTTGAACGAATCACAGATTAACCTGTTAGCTAATCTTATTGCCTGTTGTGATTCAGTGTCAGCCTGTGCTCCTAGCAGCTGAGTCCAATGAAACTGAGGAGGACGGGGGGGGGGGGGGGGGGGGGCATGGAGAGCCTTTGGTGTCAGAGGGAGGCTCTGATACAGTGCAGGACTCTCAGCCTGGCCCCTCCAGTCATGTTCCTCATGAGGCTCAACTGTGCGAGTAGGAGGTGTAGGACTCAGAAGAGTCACAGCTGAATCTGTTCAGAGACTCTAGAAGCAGAAGGCAATCCAGCAGAGCAGAGCAGAGAAAATCAATGAGGCAACTCAGTGAAAGGAGAAGAAGGCAGTGAGAAGCCACGCCTTGGGACTGATAATAAAAGGGGAAGATGTGGGTGGGGCTGATTGCTGAAGGCAACCGTTTGGAGACATTCTAAGAGAATCCTGGTCTGTTCTTGATACTTCTGTTTAACTCTTGTTTGTTGACTCTTGTTTGATATTTTGATTCATTTATTGAAGGAAATATTCTGTTGCTTTTTTGTTTGAACTGTAAATAAATTTGGGTTGGGTTTTTCCAGCCTATTGACTGTAAAAAAGGAAAAAGGGGTTGTCCATGACACACAAACAGGGCCGGTTGTAGGCTGGAACAGAACACTGCCATTTGCAAACTTTGCAATGTTGCTAGTTTCTTGTAAGTTGTTATAACCCTCCACAGGCTTTTTTTTTTTCCTTCTGCCTGTAGCTGAATTCTAATTTCCTTTACTGGGATATAGACCGGCCTTTGTCAACAGAACTGGGAGAGAATGGTGGCATGTAACTGAGTCTCACTAGCAAAGAAATGTAGCTTGGGAATCAGACCTGTTAGTTGCAGTTCAGAATGCAGCACATTCAGGTACGTAGAGAATGCACAGTGACTTTTCCTGGATGGGAAGTACGGATAAGCAACAGTAGAAGGACATTCTTGACTAACAGAAAGCAGAATGTCATGGACTGCTGAACAATATGTCAAGCAGGCCCTTAGAACAGGCAGTTCAGTTCTGTCTAAAATTTCTGGTCAGGTTTTTTCACATTAGGCAGATCAATTTCTAATGCCTTGGTACGACCCCACTTGGAATGTTGCATTCCACGTTTTGGTCACCATGATATAAAAAAGATGTTGAGACTCGAGAAAGATTGCAGAGAAGAGCAACAAAAATGATCAGGGGACTGGAGGCTAAAACATATGAAGAACGGTTGCAGGAATTGGATATGTCTAGTTTAATAAAAAGAAGGCCTAGGGGTGACATGATAGCAGTGTTCCAATATTTGAGGGGCTGCCACATAGAAGAAGGAGTCAAGCTACTCTCCAAAGCACCTGAAGGCAGGACAAGAAGGAATGGCTGGAAACTAATCAAGGAGAGAAGCAACCTGGAATTAAGGAGGAATTTCCTGACAGTGAAAATTGTTGAAGAACTTGCCTTCAGAAGTTGTGGGTGCTCCAACACAGGAGGTTTTTAGCAAGAGACTGGACAACCATTTGTCTGAAATAGTGTAGGGTCTTCTGTTTGAGCAGAGGGTTGGACTAGAAGATCTTCAAGGTCCCTTCCAACTTCTGTTATAAAATCTTTCAAGTTTGCATGATTTGCTTTACATGATGTGGAATATATAGAACTCATGTAAACAGGGACATGATTTGAATTAAAACGTAACGAATTTGAGGCAGGATTTATACCAAACTGTAGTTTGTGAGTTGAGTCTGGTTATATGTATTATTGTGGGGTTTTTTTGGAGAAGAGAGAGGAAATTGATTTCAGACTCTTGAAATCTTCTCTCTCTATATTCATATCTTCTGCATGGTCATCTTTCCCAAAACTTTGTACTGGAGGCAGATCCTTTTACTCCCCAGAGCTCTTGTTCTAGTCTGGCACCTTAAGGTGAAGCTCACCTGACCTTCGTTCATTCCGCCGGGACCTGAAGACCTGGCTCTTTGAGCTTTCTGGCCAGGACTGAGAATTTTAATTGCAATTTTATTTTAATTGGGTTTTAATTGGAGTTTAACAGGGGTTTTATTTTATTCCAGGACTAAATTTAATTATTTTAATTGTTCTTAACTTTTGTAATTTGTATTGTTATTTTAAATACCTTGTGAACCACCCTGAGTCCTACGGGAGAAGGGCGGTATATAAGTCCTATGAACATAAGCATAAAACATAAGCCACTTTTTATTCCAAATGTCCATAATAATTACCCATGGCTGAGTTTAATGCTTGGTGACAACATGGACACATCTCTGCTGTTTTCTTAGTTTTGCTACAAACACGTGTGAACATTGCTTTGTTCTAGATTTGTTCTTACTTTCTAACTTAATGACCTTGGTGGCCTTCCACTGAAGGAATAATTAGGTTTGACCATGCTGAGGAAAGAGGGGGGAAAAGAAGAAATGATGAAAGGAAGGAAGGAAGGAAGGAAGGAAGGAAGGAAGGAAGGAAGGAAGGAAGGAAGGAAGGAAGGAAGGAAGGAGGAAGGAAAGGAAAGGAAAGGAAAGGAAAGGAAAGGAAAGGAAATGGAAGGGAAAGGAAAGGAAAGGAAAGGAAAGGAAAGGAAAGGAAAGGAAAGGAAAGGAAAGGAAAGGAAAGGAAAGGTGATAACCATCTAACATTTCAATTTTGACATAACATGGATTTTATGACATGGAACCCAAATTGCTCCATATAATAACTGAACATTTTTATAGCAAAATGAGGAGAAAACAGAAGCATAAGGCATCGTCTTAATGAAGTTCCACTTAAGAATAATGCTTGAAAGATTCATCCCCCCTCCACATGTTTCCTATCATTTTAATTGATCACAGTGTGATCTTGGATGAGTGCAAAGCCCTGCAAAATCGTGGAAATAGATTAAAGTTCAGCTGAGACATGTGTAATATAGGAAGAAACAACCCTAAGGATAGATGGATGAAGCCATCTGGCATTCCATGAGCATCTGAACAAATCTGCATTTCTAATTCTTTCTAGAAGAGGAACATGGATCAATTTGAAATGATGACACACAGAGAGAGTATTGATTTCTCCATACGCTTAACAATTGGGAGGTGGATGGAAAACAACCTGGAGAAAAACATTTAATTATGATGCTCGCAATTGTGGAAGACCGGGACATTCATTGCTAAATTAGGGAATTGTGTGCAAAATAATTGTCCATGCAAGATTGGTGCCTTATAATGTACATATAAGTTAAGCTACAATTGAAGATAGATATCCCAGTTAACTGTCACAGCTAATCATTGTCAATGTTACCTCTTCTTTATAGCGTTGCTACATACTATGGTAACATAATCCCTTTATCTGAAGTCTTTAGAGTCAGATTCAGGAATAAATTCAGACAATGAAGGCGAAAGAAAGAAAGAAAGAAAGAAAGAAAGAAAGAAAGAAAGAAAGAAAGAAAGAAAGAAAGAAAGAGAAAGAAAGAAAGAAAGAAAGGAAGGAAGGAAGGAAGGAAGGAAGGAAGGAAGGAAGGAAGGAAGGAAGGAAGGAAGAAAGAAAGAAAGAAAGAAAGAAAGAAAGAAAGAAAGAAAGAGAGGGAGGAAGGAAGGAAGGAAGGAAGGAAGGAAGGAAGGAAGGAAGGAAGGAAGGAAGGAAGGAGAGACTTTATCTGGAAAGCTCTTTGCCTCTTTGGATTCTCAGCTGAAAGAAAGGACAAAGGTAAACTAAATTAAGGACATTATTACTGAATATGTCTTGGTATACAATACTTTGGATGTGTTCACCCTAGATCATTTAAGCTCTAATATTTCCAAACTCTTCAATGGTCTTTTAAATTGTTTTCTGAATCAAAACATCCCTGGCGTTTTAGCTTTCCCTTCTTTGCTTGCTAGGAGTTTGAGACCCCCCCTCAAAATCAGGCCTAAATTACAAGTGGGCTGAACATCCAAAAACTGAAGCAGCAGCCAAGGCCTGCCAGCTGATCTCTAGCCTTATTAGAAAGCTATCCTGTAGCACAGACGGTCCCGAAGTAAATCATTACAGCCACCAGAAAGAGGGGCATTGCAATTACCATAAGAGCTACAGACTCCTTGAAGCTGGGAGCGCACAGCCCAGGGAAACCCTGAAGTATTTCTCCCCCCTTCACCCCTGGCACTCAGGGAGGTGTCAGAGAAAAGTGGGGACAGCTCTGCAATAATTAGATATTGCAACATGTTTTATTCATGCAGTTTAACAGCTGCAGATCCTTCCGAGCGGGCTCCGCAGAATACAGATGACAGCCATGGATGTGACTGTTTTTTTTTTTTTTTTGGTGTTTTTTTTTCTCTCCTTGCGTTTCTGTTCACACAACACCATGAAAAGCTGAGACTCTGGCTTGTAGCAAACAGGCAGGGCACAATTCCCCGCTCGCCCCCCTTGAGTTCACGTCTTTGCTTCGCCCTGCTGCTAACGTGATAAATTGGGACAACTGGCTTCCTGTGCTCCCAAAGATGCTTTTACCTCCCCCCCCCCACACACACACACACAAACAAGTGGGCTGTCTTGTTTTTCCTTTGAAGAACTTTTACATCTCATCCAAGAAGTTTCTTCAAAGGGAAAAAAACAAAATAAGGGGGAAAAAAGCATCTTTGGGACACCTGCATGATTGAGAATCTCCGTAGACATTTAGCGATGCCCTTCGGGGCGGTCACTTCTTGTGGGTTGGCCTGACTAAAAGGAATGTGTTCAATGCCTTAATAGTTTCCAGATAAGAGAGAGACTTGTGTAGAAAACTGGAATGTTTGTGTTATAAAATCTGCCACAATGCGGGGGTGGTGGGATTCAACATCAGAACAAAAATGTCTTCCCAATTAGAATAGAATAGAACAGGAAGGGACCTTGGAGGTCTTCTAGTCCAGCCCCTTGCTCAAGCAGGAGAACCTATACTGTTTCAGACAGGTAACTGTCTAGTCTCTTCTTAAAAATCTCCAGTGATGGAGCTCCCACGATTTCTGGAGGCCAGCTGTTCCACTGGTCAATCGTCCTCACTGTCAGGAAGTTTCTCCTTAGTTCCAGGTTGCTTCTCTCTTTGATCAGTTTTCAATCGTTGTTTCTCATCCTTCCCTCTATTGCTTTGGTGAATAATATGACCCCCTCTTCTTGGTGGCAGCCCCTCAAATACTGGAATACTGCTATATCATGTCTTCCCTATTTCTTCTTTTCTTTAGACTAGCCAAACCCAAGTCTCGCAGCCGTTCCTCATATGTTTTAGTCTCCAGGCCTTGGATCATCTTAGCTGCTCTTCTCTGAATTGTTTCCAAACTCTCAACATCTTTTTTGTGGTATGGTGACCAAAATTGGCTGCAGTATTCCAGGTGTGGTCTTACTAGGGTTTTATAAAGCATTAATAATCTTCACGTGATCTTGATTCTAGGCCTCTGTTTATACAACCCAGGATTGTATTAGCTTTTTTGGTTGCTGCTGCACACTGCTGGCTCATGGTTAAGTGATTGTCCACTAGGACTTCACGGTCCCTCTCACAGTTGCTGTTTTTGAGCCAGGTTTCACCCAATCTGTATTTGTACCTTTGGTTTTTCCTGCCTAGATGTAAGTCTTCGCTTTTGTCCACACTGAAACTCATTTTGTTGGATAGGGCCCATTGTTCAAATTTGTCAAGATCTTTTTGGATCCTGAGTTTGTCTTCTGGAGTGCTGGCTATTCCTGTCAGTTTGGCGTCATGTGCAAATTTGATGAGTTTCCCTTCAATTCAATTAGTATGTGTATATTTTTTGTTTAGCTAATGATGAGAAACCTGCACTGTTCTTCAATTTTTACAAATATTTGGGACTGTCCACATGTGTAAAATTGTCAGGGAATTGCACAGCCGGTGTCCAAATGAAGTCCGAGACACTTGAACGAGCCTGTAGTTTTATATATTTATATAAATATATTTATCGTTTATATTGACAGCAGATAAAAGAGTAATGAACACAGAAAGATCATGAGGTAAATCTTACAGCATACCAAGCACACAGACGAAAAAGGCGGGAAAAGAGTGATATATAACATAGATTGCCTCATGAAAGAGACTCTTCAACCAATCAACTACAAGTGTGTGTCCTGTACGTTTTATTGTTCCAGCTACCAAATTAAATATCCAAACAAATTTTTTTTTAAAATAGTGGTTCATACATGCCACAAACACAATTCTTCTCTGCTCTTCATAAATACAGTTCTTCTCCCCCCACCCGACTTCTATGCAACTCTGCAAAAAAGAAAGTTGCAGCTGCTTCAAAAGCACATTAACTTTCATGAAACAGCTTTTTAAAGCAATGTGTGTCTTAAAGTGTTTATCCCCAGTAAGCTTCAAAGTGTGTGCAACATTAATAACTACATCATAGACCCAAATTACTTATATATTCTGGTGCAAATCTGGTGCAGATTTAATCTTTTTGTCATTTTTTTACTGTAGGCACAACGGCACACATCAAAAATGAAATTTAGTTGCCCGCTCTCAAAGTGAAACACACACATGACACACACCTATATATCAAGAGTTGGAGTCTTTTTTAGAAACTCTTCTAAAGTATAATTTAGTGTGTTTTTTTTAAAAAAAAAAGAGGGGAAAAAGAAACAGTCCCCCCAACACTACATAGTAATTAGTATCCAACAGTTTATTTCGAAGCATCAGTTTCCATCTAAAATTGTTAATTTGTTTGAAAACAATGCCAGTCTAAAAAGATCAGGAAATCTAGAAAACATATGCTTCTTCAAATAAAATGTTTACTTGAAACAAATGGGTGCATAATAGATTTAGCTAACACGTTGCTTTCATCATTGTTTTTATTTAATATTTTACACATATGTACGTATGTAACACTTTTAATTTCTTTCAAACAAACTTTAAGATCAATGAGAATCCCAAACTTTGTATGTTGGGGTGTTAACCTCTGTTTCTGCCTGCAGGCTACTGATTTGATCTGAGTTACACACAAATATAGATATAGATATATAGATACAGAGATAAGAGATAGATATATGATATTTAGATAGACAGATAGAAATATAGACATAGATTATGTCACCCCTAGTCCTCCTTTTCATTAAACTAGACATACCCAATTCCAGCAACCGTTCTTCATATGTTTTAGATTCCAGCATCTTTGTTGCTCTTCTCGGCACATCTGAGAACCCATCGACAATTGCAACTCATTGTGACTGTCTTCAGCACAAGGCTGTCCACAAGGGTGTGGTTAAGATGCTAGGCACCTTGAGGCAATCAAAAGCTCTGCTTATAAAACAGGCTGACACTCCGTATCCATAAGACAAGCACTATATTTACACACACACACACACACACACACCACACACACACACACACATATACATATATACACACAGAGCTTTTTTTCTCATAGAACGCTCAGAACGGAGTTCCGGCACCTTTTTGGGATGGAATCTTGTAGGGTAGGCAAGGTGGGTTGTATGACATATAAATATATATATAAGAGCACCGGCCCCTAGAGTCGGAAACGACTAGCACGCATGTGTGGGGGAACTTTTACCTTTACCTTTATATATATATATATATATATATATATATATATATATATATATATATGTGTGTGTGTGTGTGTGTGTGTGTGTGTGTGTGTGTGTAAAGGTCATGTGGCCGGCATGAATAGACGCCAAAGGCGCACGGAACGCTGTTCCCTTCCCACCGGAGTGGTCCCTATTTTTCTACTTGCATTTTTACGTGCTTTCGAACTGCTAGGTTGGCAGAAGCTGGGACGAGTAACAGGCGCTCACTCTGCTACGCGGCACTTGGGATTCGATCCGCCAAACTGCCAACCTTCTGATCGACAGGCTCAACGTCCTAACCCACTGAGCCACCGCGTCCCTTTATATATCATTTAATTTAATCTCAATTAAATTAAATTATAATTAAAAAAAAAAGAAAACATCACCCCTTGCATTCTCCAGCTTCTAATAATAGAACTCACTTACAGCAGGAGGTTATTTGCTTCTATAGCTTTATCTTGCTCTTTTTTTTTCTCCCATTTCATAAAACAAATAAATAAATAAATAAATAAACGTTGAGAATTTCTATAAAAAGAGAGAATAAATTGCCTGATGCTGGCTGAACTGGGCTTTGCAGGAGATATTTAAGTGTCAGCTGGAGGCCTGTAAAACTGAGCAGGAGGTCTCTGTGGTCTAGGCAAAATCCTCCTGGAAACTGTAAATGAACAACAGGGTGTGAAAACACTACTTTAGCACCTGTTTTATCACAAGCACTTTATGCAATTAGTATATATAAACTAGCCATATGGTAGGTGAGCTTTTCTATAATAAGCATATTGCTTACAAAAAAAGCTTCGAACTTCCTTTTTTTTCTGTTTAAATAATAGGAATATGCTCACTCTGTCTTTCTTTCAAACTTCTTTCACAGTTCCAAGCCTGCCATTCCCTTCAGCAACCAGTAGGCTGTATTTCCAACCTTGAAATGACCTTCGCTCATTTCGCTGGGACCTGAAAACTTGGTTCTTCCAGCTGTTTGGCCCAGACTGAGGGTTTTTTTTAATTTTAACTGGGTTTTACTTGGGACTTGAATTTAATTAATTGTTTTAATTGATTTTATTTTTTTGTATTTTATGGTTTTAAGTGCCCTGTAAACCACCCTGAGTCCTACGGGAATAGGGCGGTATAGGTAAGGTAAAGGTAAAGGTTCCCCCGCACATGCGTGCTAGTCGTTTCCGACTCTAGGGGCCGGTGCTCATCTCCGTTTCAAAGCCGAAGAGCCAGCGCTTGTCTGAGGACGTCTCCGTGGTCATGTGGCTAGCATGACTAGACGCCAAAGGCGCACGGAATGCTGTTACCTTCCCACCATAGTGGTCCCTATTTTTCTACTTGCATTTTTACGTGCTTTCGAACTGCTAGGTTGGCAGGAACTGGGATGAGTAACAGGCGCTCACTCTGCTACGTGGCACTCGGGATTCGACCTGCCAAACTGCCAACCTTCTGATCGACAAGCTCAGCACCCTAACCCACTGAGCCACCACGTCAGCATATGTGTAGAGCTCTTTAAAACAGCTGTGCTTTTCCTGGGGTTATATGGCTCCCATTTCTTTATACTCTTCCTTTCCCACTTAAATTCCATTTGATTTCTTTAGCTTTGGCTTTGTTAGTTTAAGAGGAGAATTCCTCCTTAAAACATTTTAAGCATGCAAGATCCCATGGTTTCAGAGCTATGTATTGAGTTTTATTAAGATTTATATTTTTATTTCTTAGAAAGGTACATAGAACTTAAACATAGAATCATATGGATGGAACGGACCTTGGAAATCTTCTAGTCCAAACCTTTGATCAAGGCAAGAAACCTTATGCCATCTTGGTCAAGTGGTTGTCCAGTCTATTTTTGAAAAGCTCCAGTGATGCAGTACCCACAATTCCAGGAGGCAAGCTATTCCATCATCGTCATCATCATCATCATCATCATCATCATCATCATCATCATCATTATTATTATTATTATTATTATTATTATTATTATTATTATTATTATCCCCCGTGACCCCCTCTTTTTTGTGGCAGCCCCTCAAATATTTTAATGGTGCTATCATGCCACGCCTAGTCCTTCTTTTCACTAGACTAGACAAACCCAATTCCTGCAGCTGTTCTTCATATGTTTTAGCCTCTGTCCCCCCTAATTATTTTTCTTGCTTTGCATTTTTGACCATTAAATACAGTATGTTCACTGTCTTGCATTGTTCATGAAAAAATAATAAGGGTGGAATTTCAGATTGTCCCAGTGGTGATGGGAGCACTTGGGACTTCTAACTAATAAGTTAGGGAAATGGCTTCAACACATCCCAGGAATCAGATCAACTGAAACACTGCTGAACTCTCAAACTTCCAGGCCTCTTGTAGAGGACCCAAGATTGAGGAAGACACCTACAACTCTTAAGAATGGAAATAGAAATTATTATTATTATTATTATTATTATTATTATTATTATTATTATTATTATTATTATTATTATTATTATTATTATTATTATTTATTGCAATGCTGGAGAGCATCCCTTGGCCTCCCCCCCAAAAACCTTGCACACCTGCATGCTTATGAGTTTCTATTATCCATTGAATTTTTATACCCACAGTAAAAGGGTACCTCAACGTCTGCTTCAAGCTGATTTGATGAATACCGAAAAGGTCAACCTAAAAATAACTCAACTGAATCAGTTATGAGTGTAGTAACATATGCCTCATTTAATAATGAACTCCAAATTTGCTCCGCACTTTAAGTCATATCATGAATACTAATTTCAACAGTGAAGGGTTACAAGCTACCTGTCTGCTGAATCTTGGCCCAAGGTCAGATGATTTCACAAGGGGAAAAAAAAAACCCACAACAACCCATAGTGCTGGATGGTGAATGATTGACCTGAGAATGTTGGCTGGTAAAAGTACTGAAGGATTCTGCCACTTGCTACATGAAAGTGTCTAAAACATAGACATCAACACCCTCTGCTTGTTTCTGTATGAAAGTTTGTTTGGAAGAATTTTTATGTCAAGGAAACAGTTGGGTTCTGGGATCTGAGTGGATGTGATGGTGCATGCCAAACTATTTGTAAATGCAAACATGTGTCTCTAAGTGGAATGTGCTTCTGATGATTGGTCTCGAGTTTGTATTGTTTTCCATACTTGAAGGCATTAAGCTAGGCCTTGAGCCTACTTATTTCAGGGAAGTTGATGATATTTAATTCAGGAAATAAATATCATCAACTTCCCTGAAATAAGTAGACTTTGTAGAATCTACTGGATCTGTGGTGGCACAGTGTGTTGGAATGCAGTACTGCAGGCTAACTCACTTCTCATTGCCAGCAGTTCGATCCTTACTGGCTCAAGATTGACTTCCATCCTTCTGATGTCAGTGAAATGAGGTCCCAGATTGTTGTGAGTGATTTGCTGACTCTGTAAACTGGTTAGATGGAGCTGTAAAGTACTTTGAAACAGTATATAAGTCTAAGTGCTATTAGTATTTGTATACTTCATCCTATGCCAGGTAAGATAATGATAACAAATTATGTCTCTGTCTACATCTAGCTACACACAGTGAACATTTGATTCAACAGGTTCTCCTTTAAGGGACTTCAAAAGCAATGACCCATAGTTCTGTTCAAACTTACTCTCAAAGTAGCAGACAAATAAATTGCATCTGAAAAACACTAAGTATTTAGTTAAGTTGACGTTCATCTATGTTATTTTACATAGTTGGTGGCAACTTACCTCATTTGTAAAATCCTTTATTCACATCAATGTACATCGTTTGGGAAATGACACAAATTGACATGAATGATGCAATTTATGACATTTCTGTAAAGACACTGCTACACAAATGACACACAATATATCTTCATAGATGACATGAATTGTGATTTAGCAGACATCTGAAGAAAACAAACATTCCATTCTCTCAACTGATTCATTAAACTGATGTTTCACTGTGCATGGTTAGATGTTAGTGTCGTGGAACATGATCAGATTAAATACCAATAGCAATCATTTGTATTCCATAAACTGTCACAGTAAATTCAACTGAGCTATTTTGAAATAACTGGATATAGGATTACAGATGGAAAGTAGATTTATTGACCCTTTGATTTTCTCAACATCTTCCATTATGATAGCTTTTTGCCTCTTTCTGTTCCCATTTAATAATACTCTGAGCAAAAATTATGGAATTCTATTTGATTCAGGATGTCTGTTCTTGATAAACCACACTTATCTATGAAAGTATTTTTAGATAACCTATTATTTGTTACATTCTTCTTCTTCTTTGAAATTTGAAGGTGGAAATCTATAACCATTTTATTTTCAAAACAATCTGTTGTTTGTGATATTCTCCTTGTTTGAAATCTGAAGGTGCATATATGGAGGTCTGCACCCATTTTTCCCCAAAACAATGGTGCATGTTAGGTTGGTCCGACAGAAAGGGACTGGGGAGCCAAAATAACACAACTTACTCATGCTTCGAATTAGAGTTCCCATTTTCCAGCACATAGTTTTGTACTCTAAACTCTGTATGCTACACACGGAACACAGCTCCAAGTTGTTGTCGTTTTCTTTTTTTTTTGTCTAAAGGTAAAAGGTAAAGGTTCCCCCGCACACGCGTGCTAGTCGTTTCCGACTCTAGGGGCCGGTGCTCATCTCCGTTTCAAAGCCAAAGATCCAGCGCTTGTCCGAGGACGTCTCCGTGGTCATGTGGCCGGCATGACTAGACGCCAAAGGCGCACGGAACGCTGTTACCTTCCCACCGGAGCGGTCCCTATTTTTCTACTTGCATTTTCACATGCTTTCGAACTGCTAGGTTGGCAGAAGCTGGGACGCGTAACAGGCGCTCACTCTGCTACGCGGCACTCGGGATTCGACCCGCCAAACTGCCGACCTTCTGATCGACAAGCTCAGCGTCATTTTCTTTTTTCTTTTTTGGTCTACTGGATTGTAAATATGTTTGCAAAAGCTCTCTCGCATAGATTTAAATTGCCTAAAATTGCAAAGATGCATGGGTGATATTAACTTTAAAAAAAAATGGTTTTGTAGAATGTTGGGATCCTGAATTTGTTAATATATTTTATTTTCCATTAAACACACTAGATCTGTGAAGAATTGCACCAGTCTTTTGTGAATACTGTTACCCAGGCTTTTTCCTTTTTATTTGAAATGTAGAAACAGGCCCCTTATTTTCCCTAAAATATGTCCCTGTGCTACAGTCTGAGCCTGCAAACAACTAACTGTTTCAATAATTGGCAATCTGTATGCATAATTAGGATAAATATAGCTTGAATCATAACATTCATACCTTTTTTTTTTGCTGAGAAAGTACTGATTCATGCCTTTTTGTGAACATACAGATGCTTCTCCGGGGAGATGTAAGCTTCAAAATTCAAACATTAAAAGTTAAAAGTCCCAATGGTTGCAGATTCTGGTTTGTTTTTGTTTTAATTGTGGATTTATTATTTTCAGTGCTTTTTGAATATTCCTTCTTTCTATCTGGTATTTCTTAATTAGATATTCTTTGATCTTCTTGTTCCTTGGCCTCTTTTCTTTCATCTGTTCTAGCTTATTTGCTTCTTATCTTGGTATGCTTATTTTATTTTCCAGCCTGCTTTTCCATTTTGGTGGAGCATAGTTTGGCTCCCCACGCCTTTATTTGTTGAATTTTCATCCAACGTTTTCAGTAACTGCAGGTATGCTGTTCACTAGCTGGCTTGTTTCTTGAAGTGAGCAGCTGCTTATATTTGATATTACAGTATTGGCATCCTTAAATACTTGTGCTAGCTCTTTCTTTGAACCAAGCTTGAATGCAGACAAACACATAATTATAAATATTGCATAGGCAATACGTAATAATTGCAACAATTGCAGCCAAAAACCTCCTGTAGTTGAATACATAATGGATGGAAACTAATCAAGGAAATGAGCAACCTAGAACTAAGGAGAAATTTCCTAATGGTGAAAACAACTAACCAGTGAAATGGCTAGCCTTCAGAAGTTGTGGGTGCTTCATCACTGCAAGCTTTTAAAAAAAAGGCTGGACAACCATTTGACTAAAATGGTATAAATGCTTGAGCAGTAGATTGGACTAGAAGACTTCCAAAGTCCCTATCAACTTTGTATTCTATTCTATTTTCTAAGCTAGTCTCTCCTATAACTGGAGAGAAACCTTTGGCCATTCCTCCAATATTAACTGCTTCAACTCAACAACACACGACTACTTTCTATGGTTGCTGACATCCAGCCTCCCATAATATAGTGTTTCTATAGACTCCTTCTTCCCCTATCGGGTTTGAGAATGAATCTATTCTTCTTCGTGCCATCTCTTGTAGACTTTAATCTTTGGAATCATGCTCTTACTGTTCAAGTAAGGTCCAGTTTGAATCATTGACCAGATAGATTAAATGGATTCAAACTTTTTCACTAAATCAAATCTACCTATTAATCTACACACATTTTCTTGCTTTCAAACTGCTCCATTGGCAGGAGCTGGGGTGAGGAAGAAGCTCAACCCTTTGTATTGCATTTAGACCTCAAACCTTGGGCTGTTGACTTTCCAGCTGACCAGCTCAGTGTTTTAACCACTGAGCCCCTGTGCCACCCCACTTCATTTCAGTACTGATTTGAAATTTGATTTGGAAGAGCAGCAGGATCAAATCACTTTCATATCAAATTTGGAAGCAAATATTCTACCAGGTTATAAAGTATTAGATATTTAACATAATTTGAAATTAGAGTCCTCAGAATACCTTAATATCAGCTAAATAATGTGATGGGTGTTCCCCCTCCTTCAATTATATATTAATTGTCTTCCCCTGAACACATCTTTATTCTCAGCTTACACATTTAAAAGGCTGACCTTTAAGATAAAATAAAAACTCAAAGGAACTTAACTTGGTTTTATTGTGGAATGTAGCGTGAACACCACCGTATTGTAATATTGACACAGAAAAAAAAAATGTTAATTTGTATTATTCACTGTGTGGTACACGGGGGCAAAGAACTTCCATATTAAAATCTTGCTAAAGAATGGCATTAACTCATTCAAGGTTATATCATTATAAAAATGAATCGTGATTATAAACCACTTCATAGGAATTAGCATAGGGAAATTGGATGTGCCCTATAAGCTTTGAAATTAGCCAAAACAAAACATGACTTACGTGTGAAAAATGGAAGGCATTTAAGGAAACAAAATAAAAGCCTTGCTTTAGTTTTCCCCCAGCTCTAATCTACTCGCCGCTTACTTTAATCCACTTATTTTTAGCAGTTATTAGTAGCATTAACAAAATCATTTGACTTAGCTGCATTAACCAAACAATGGGATCTTTCACAGGGCTGCAAAAGCAGCATTAACAGAGGCACAGGTTGAATTAATAAATAAATAAATAATTTTTGAGGCAGGAGGTATAACTGTGAGAAAGCAACTCTGTGAGACATTAGAGTTTGACACATGAAGATCTGTAGACTGATGGACTCATTGACAGCTGGAGTTGCATGCCTGTTCCTTTTTCTAACATATTTTAAAACTCTTGCAAGCATAGGCTGAAGTAACTGGTGAAGGTGGAATTCTTAGCATATGTCACTAGGTATTCTGAAGGCAATTCCAGGAAAATAGCAGGAACATTGCTAAATATTAGTGAAAAAGTATGGAGAGGCAGGGAGAGCATTTCAGCCTAGGCTTCCACCAAAAATGTTAACCTTGTGGAAAGAAGATTAATTTCTACTACTACTACTACTACTACTACTATTATTATTATTATTATTATTATTATTATTATTATTATTATTATTAATGTTCCTTGCACAGTCACCCAGATGTTTAGACTTAGTTGGCAGTTTTATCTACCTATTGAGCCCTTCCAAGGGACCTGACGTAGGCAGATGCTGATGTTTGATGGTGACAAAGGTACTGTTGCAGGATGTAAACAGTTGCAAGTAAAAAATAGAACAGAACAGAACAGAACAGAACAGAATAGAATAGAATAGAATAGAATAGAATAGAATAGAATAGAATAGAATAATAAGAATGGAACACAATGGAACGAAACAGAACAGAACAGAACAGAACAGAATAGAATAATAAGAATGGAATGGAACAGAATGGAACAAAACGGAACAGAACAGAATAGAATAATAAGAATGGAATGGAACAGAATGGAACGGAACAGAACGGAATGGAACAGAACAGAACGGAACAGAACGGAACGGAACGGAACAGAACAGAACAGAACAGAACAGAACAGAATAGAATAGAATAATAAGAATGGAATGAAACGGAATGGAATGGAACGGAACAGAACAGAACGGAATAGAATAGAATAGAATAATAACTTTATTGTCACTTTGAATGTACACTAATCAGCATAAAATTAAATTTCACTTCATACATCTCTCAGAGGGTCACCACCTCCAATATACACTACATAAATACAACAAACAGAATTATGCATATACCCAAATATATTTTATGACACAAAGAAGCAACACAGTCTAGTTTGGATTATGTATACATGTGCATGGTGATAAAAAAAAACACACATGATGATGATGAATGATGATTGATGATGATGCTATGAGTGGAAGTCGTTCAATTCACTAAAATCCACATCAACAGTTCTGTAATGGCAAATTCTCCACCATAAGCAATACTGTAGCAATAGCACTTTGACTTATATACCTCTTTGCAGTGCTTTACAGCCCTCTGCATGCGGTTTACAGAGTCAGCATGTTGCCCCTGACAAACTGGGTCCTCATTTTACCGACCTTGGGAGGACGGAAGGCTGAGTCAACTTTGAACCAGTGAGAATCGAACTACTGAACTGCTGGCAGCCGGCAGTCAGCAGAAATAGCGTGCAGTACTGCTTTCTATGGCTGTGAAAGTTGGACCATAAGAAAGGCTGAGCGCCAAAGAATTGAGGCCTCTGAATTATGATGCTGGAGAAGACTCCTGCAAGTCCCTTAGACTCCAAGGCATTCAAACTGGTCAGTCCTAGAGGAGATCAACCCTGACTGCTCTTTAGAAGGCCAGATCCTGAAGTTGAAACTCAAATACTTTGGCCACCTAATGAGAAAGAAGGACTCACTGGAGAAGAGCCTAATGCTGGGAAAGATTGATGGCAAGAGAAGAAGAAGGGGATGACAGAGAACGAGGTGGCCAGATGGAGTCACTGAAGCAGTAGGCATGAGCCTAAAGGGACTTCAGAAGATCGTAGAGGACAGGAAGGCCTGGAAGAATGTTGTCCATTGGGTCGTGATGGGTCAAACATGACTTCACAACTAACAACAACAAACTGCTTCCTAACCACTGTGCTACTGGGGCTTGGGAAGATCCTGATTATATTCAAGATTGATTCTGTCCAGATTCTGTATCCTAAGCCTGTCTTCTGGAGTGTTGGCTATTCCTGCCAGCTTGGTGTCATCTGCAAATTTGATGAGTTCCCCTCATCCAAATCGTTGATGAATATGTTGAAGAGCACTGGGCCTAGAGCAGAGCCCTGGGGCACCCCACTACACACTTCCCTCCATGTGGATGCATAATACAATTATTAAGGCATAGTGAAAATGGAAAAAAAAAAATCTTAGTAGGGAAGGAACTCTCGATTCTGCTTAAGGATGAAACATTTCCTAGTTTTATCCTTCCATGTTGGCAAACAGATTAGCGATGATGCAAGCACAAATATCTTATTGACATCACAATAAGTGCACCTATTCCAAAAAATAATTTGCTCTAACAATAAACATCTAGATATTGATTATGCAGTAGCAGCAAAAATCAGTAACCGTCAGAAGGCATCACAAGATTGTTTTACACTGGATTAATCAAGGAGAGTTCTATAAAAAAAAATTATTGTTTTACCGATGTCCTGTTTCATAGCTGCTCTACTGCACTATTTTAATCTGCCAAAAATTGGAAGTTTCTGATATATCCACGATGGAGGAATGGTTAGTGAAGATGATAGAACCATCCAAGATGGAAGAACTAATTTCTTGGATTAGAGAACTATCAACAGTTGTGTTCATTAGTATCTGGAAACTTTTCACGTTTTTTTTTTTTTTTGCTAAAAAAAAAAAGAGAAAAATAAACTTATGATTTATGGGCCTGAATGTTACAGAACAGAACAAAATAGCAGAGTTGGAAATTCTTCTAATCTTTCTCCCTGCTCAAGTGGAAACCCTATAGTATCACACAATTGGTTGTCCTGTCTCTCCTTAAAAACCTCCAGTGATGGAGCACCCACAACTTCTGAAGGCAGACTGTTTCATTGCTTGATTGTTCTCACTGTCAAGAAATTCCTTCTTAGTTCCAGGTTGCTTCTCTCCTTGATTAGTTTCCATCTGTTGCTTCTTGTCCTGCCTTCGGGCGCTTTGGAGAATAGCTTGACTCCCTCTTCTTTGGGGCAGCCCCTGAGATATTGGAGCACCACTATGGAAAGAAGAAGTTATGATGTAATTTTAGCAAGAGAGGGCAAAATATAAATGCATTTAGAACTACTGTCAAGAAACAGCTTTTTAAAATCATCTTTTCTTTGTCCATTTCCTCTTCCCATTTTCTTATCTTGCTGTTTAGCGTTTCTTTTAATTATCTTTACTTGGTATTCTCATTTAACTTTTAACTTTAACTTCAATAAAGTTTATAGTAAAATTGGTGAAGGTTTCTTTTAATGAGCTCCAGTTAAAGAAGAAAACTGTTTGGTACTGTCGTCCATGATAAGGCTGGATGAAAGGAAAAAAAAAAAAAAAGATAAAATCTATGAAGCGGAAGAATACGACAGCTTTTCACGAACGTGCTTATAAACTGAATTTCTTATTACGAAGCAAAGGGTAATAATATTATGAATCCCTAAACTCAGTGACGAGACAACTTCCATTTTTAGGGCATAATAAATTTAAGTAGTGAGTTTTAGACAAGTTAACAAACATTTTTTTTAAAAAAAAAAATTTTCTAAAGGCCCTTAATTACTTTGCTGCCTGTGTTCTTCGTGGAAAGAAAGGTTGTTTCAGTTAGATGTTAGTGAAAGTAAAATAGAGTTTATTTTTTCCCATCCAGACCCTTACAGTCTGTCTCTGAAGGAGCCCTTGTCATAAAATAAAGCCTTAAGAACAGAGCCCAGTAGGGCTGTGCATGTTTGGAAAATGATTTGGAAGAAATTTTTGGCATGTAAGAGAAGGGAGAAAAAAAAAAACCTTCTATTTTTGAAAGAAAACCTGCAATAGAAACTTTTCTGGGCTCCATGCAAATCTGATTTTAAATAAAATAAAATAAAATAAAATAACTGCTTCTGCTTTAAAGAGATGACTGGTTTATATGATTCCTAAAATAAGGACAGCTTCTTAAAACTAGCAGGAAAACCCGAAATAATTGGGATGCTGTCATGAATAGCAAAGAGGCTGTGCTCTGTTGAAACATCTAAAGCGCTTCCAAAGCGTTTGTGAAGCCTTGCGTGATTTCTGAAGCAGAGTTGCTAAAAGTCTAGAGTGGGCTTCAGCGGGCGACCATCTCCCAAGGCTACAAAAAGTTAGTAATAGTCTCCATAAAACACACAGTTTTATTATACAGCTTCTTGTAACGGTGTCTGCAAGACGACTGTCAACTCGTAAGCAGAGGATGAAAGACTTGGCTTCCCATTCTGCCTGAATAATTGAGCTTCTTTCCAGAGAACAAAGCTTATATTTTAAGAGAAGGGAAGTTCTTCCTGGTTTGTGTGTGTGTGTGTGTGTGTGTGTGTGTTTTAACCTCTGAAATTGCCAGTGTACACTCATTTTTGTACACACAACATCCCTTTGTAAAAAGCGTTTGTGAATATTCAGGAGGCAAAGCTGTAGCACGGTCAAAGGTAGTTGATTGTTCTGGTTTCTTGCATAAGTTTTTTTAAAATAATAATAATAATAATAATAATAATAATAGTAATAATAATAATAGTAATAATAATAGTAATAATAATAATAATAATAATAATAATAATAATAATAATAATAATAATAA
>JAKJMR010017697.1:141438-157087 GCA_024449315.1 Daboia siamensis | reverse complement strand
CTTCCTTCCTTCCTTCCTTCCTTCCTTCCTTCCATCCTCCCCCCTCCTTCTCCACACCCTTCAACTACAGTCTTTTAAATTTGACATTCAATAGGTATATTCCCACTTGGTCATCCTATTTCATGGAGTGTTCTAACAGACCGAGCATCTGTTCAACCACACTAAAAATAAATAATAAAACAAAACAAAACAATAATAAAATAAAATTATAAAATAAAATTATAAAATAAAATAAAATAAAATAAAATAAAATAAAATAAAATAAAATAAAATAATAAAATAAAATAAAATATAAAATAAAATATAAAATAGTGACTTGTCTGATATGGATTTTTTTTCCTCCAGAATTAAATGTTCCTCTTCTTTTCTAACTAATGCAAATTGGTTTGGTTCTGAATAGAACATCATTGTTACAATTCTGATATATTAAATCAAGATGAAGACCTTTTTTCTCAGTTGCCAAACACGGACTACTCGCTTGGTTTTCTAATTTTATTAAAACTACATTCCATTATGCATTTTCTGTTGCTGAAGAGTCTGACTGCTGTTAAGTCTAGAATTTATGAGGTGTCACACAAGTGGCGCACTCACATTTTCCAATCATAAAATCACACACACATGCACACACACACACACACAGTATGCAACATTCAAAAATAAACTCCAGCATGATCTGTTTGCCACAGTAAGCCAAGCTTAGTTCTTCCAACTTCTTTGACTAAGTTAAGAATGCACAACATATCATCTGGTGTTCTTGAGGATAACTTTTGAAAACCTCAAAAGTTTCCCCTCTTTATCTTGAATACTCCGTGTATATTTTCTGTAGCGTATCTGAATTGTTTCGCTCATCTTTTAAGCACATTGCACTGACTTTAATAAGTTTTTTTTTTTTAATGTCCTTTTTATGTCACTAAAGTTTCGTGCAGACTGCAGTGAAAGACTGTGTTAAGTTTTAAAATAAGTACAGTATTTTATAATACTAGCTATTCTTTGCATTTTAGGGTGAATGGTGCGGAAGAAACTCAAAGTCAGGCCATCTGGATTGTCTTGAGCACAAGATAAATGAAAGAAAAAAAAACATTGGCTTTCAAATTATGTCATGGTAGTCTACATCAGAGGCCCCCAAACTTTTTGTCGGTTGGCAGACTGGAGGGAAAGGGGGGGGGGAAGGATTTTATGCATGCATGCGCACAAACACGGCCACAAGCACCTGTGTCATGCAATGCGGCGGCGCTAGTGCCCGCACAACGCAAATGGGGTAGCACTAGCACCCATGTGATACTCACCAGCCCTGCCCCATTTTCGCCACACGGTGCCCCATTTTTGCCACAGCACTCCATTTTCACCATGGCACTCCATTTTCACCATGGCGCTAACACCAGTAGGGGTGAGTATGCGCACATACGTGCACGCATTGGCCAGGTTGGGGACCCCTGATCTACATCAATAAAGTACAGTTCAAGTATTTTGGGTATGTTTCATTTTACTCTTTATTAAATTATGTGCTGCTACTTTTTTGTTACGTATTGTTTATGATCAGTCTTAAATCAATCAGATCGCATTGTACTGTATTAAATAATTTCATTAATTGACGATATGTAAAAATGAGGAGATATACACCGAAAAGGCATTTCTACTCCACCTATTTTATACAGTAGCGTACAAAGAAAATATATATAAAATGTTTTATAGATGGCATCTAACACTCGTGAGGTTCGCAAAAATGTTTAAAAATATATCAAGCAATTGCTGGAAATGTAAACAAAAACCACGCACTTATTGTCATCTTTGGTGGACATGCTCTAAAGCCAAAAGATTCTGGTTAAGAATACACACATGGTTGGAGAAAATGATGAAAAAACGTAGATTTTAAGCCAGAATTGTTTTTGTTAGGCATAATGCAAGGATTGTATTCGCTCAACATTGGAAAATGAAGATCTACCAATGGAAGAAGAGTTAATAAAAAAAATGGGGTAGGAAGATGGATGAGATAAATCTACAGAGAGATTTCCTTGTAGTTGTTGTTAGCTGCGAAGTCATGTCTGACCCATCGTGACCCCATGGACAATGTTCCTCCAGGCCTTCCTACCATCTTCTGGAGTCCATTTAGGCTCAGGTCTACTGCTTCAATGACTCCATCCAGCCACCTTCTTCTCTGTCGTCCCCTTCTTCTCTTGCCCTCGACCTTTCCCAGCATTAGGCTCTTCTCCAGCAAATCCTTCCTTCTCATTAGGTGGCCAAAGTATTTGAGTTTCAGCTTCAGAATCTGGCCTTCTAAAGAGCAGTCAGGGTTGATCTCCTCTAGGACTGACCAGTTTGATCGCCTTGCAGCCCAAGGGACTCGCAGGAGTCTTCTCCAGCACTATAGTTCAAAGGCCTCAATTCTTTGGCGCTCAGCCTTTCTTATGGTCCAGCTTTCACTGCCATACATTGCAAATGGGGAGACCATAGCCTTGACTATACACACTTTTGTTGGCAGGGTAATGTCTCTGCTTTTTAGGGTGCTGTCTAAATTTGCCATGGCTTTCCTCCCCAGGAGCAAGCGTCTTTTAATTTCTTGGCTGCAGTCCCCATGTGCAGTGATCTTTGAGCCCAGGAAAATAAAATCTTCCTTGTAGACCTCAACTCAATGTTGTATTCTGGATTTTTCCCTTCTGCGTGTATTTGGAGGGTATGTTCATACCATTCTAGTCTAAAGCGTTTTACTCTTTATTTGATGGAGAAGGACACTATAACTCTCAATTTGTCTTTTAAAAAAAGTTTGATGCAGGGTACACCTGGCAGTTTAGATATAAAAGTACATTTATACTATTTTGAATGCATTTATTTCTTCTTTGAAAACTCCCTAGCTTCTCACATCACGCTGTTATCAAATCAAGCCATGCAGGAGCATTCATATCTACTTCTTCAAGATTGGCTTTGGAACCAAAATGATTAATAAATATTTCTCTTTAAAATTCCAATAAATCTAACTTCCACATACTTGTCTGGCAATATGAATGCTTTCCGTAATATTAGATCAGATCTGTGCCAACATTGTTGACTTAAACTTTAAAATAATATATGAATTTGTATTATTCCTTTCCTTAGGCTTACCAGATTTTTTATATATGTATATATATATATAATATAGAAAGACTATATATATTATTTTTCTATTAAAGGATTGAACTTAGTAGATAAATTAAATCACTGTCTGCCAAAGAACCAGTTTGCTTTACAGAATTTAGGGATGATACCTATTGGATTCATCTTGGAGAAATACACACACACACACACACACACACACACACACATACACACACACACACACACACACACACACACGCACACATAAAGTACCGATATCTGTTGTATAATCAATTAATTTCTCATTTATAGGATAGCTTGCCCTAATCACTTAGGGGAACCAGGAATTGTATCAAATCTCTGTTCGATCACTAGATGTGATGAAACAGGTTGTGTTTACTTATTAAGTCTTAAATTCATTTTAGAGAAGTGAAAATGTGTAATTAAGGAGGAGAAGCACTACCAAAAAGACTTTAAGGAAATTCTCTGTCAAAGGATATGCCTAAGAAATCTACTAGGAAAAACTTCTTTGGTGCAAGCATTATTGATTTTCTTTCTGTCCCAACATCAGAATCAGAATAGAGCTGGAAGGGACCTTGGAGGTCTTCTAGTCCAGCCCCTTGTGCAAGCAGGAGACCCTATGCGTAATGCTCCTTCTGATGTCACCCTTGCTCCTCCCAAATTGTGTTATTCTTTCTCCAATGCATATCCACAGTATTGGGTTTCTACAAAGACAAAGCTATCTAGTTGTAACCCTGACTTTTCCTGAGGGGAAAAAAAAGTGTTGCTCTGGAAAGGAGTAGTTTGCGTCAACGGTTGCATCACAAACTTCCTTTAAACTAGCCTTATTACAGGTAGATCTTGACTTCAGACTAATTGAGTCTAGATTTTCAGTTGCTAAGCAAGATGGTGGTTAAGTGAGGCATGCTGGGCTTTATGACTTTTTTTGCCATGGTTCTTAAGTGAATCAATGTAGTGGTTGCGCAGTGGCGAGAATGCAGTATTGCAGGCTAATTCTGCCAAGTGCCAACAGTTTGATCCTGACCGTGAGGATGCTGTGACTATACTAAGTGCAAGGACCTATCATAATTCACTTTTTTTTCAGTGTCACTCTAACTTCAAACAGTCACTGAATGAACCATTGTAAATCAAGGACTATCTGAAATTTTCTTCCAAGCACTCTTGTGAATAATGTGAAGGGGAAAAAAAAGGAGTATAATATGCTATATTAATAATAACAATTTGAAAAAAAGATCTAGAAACAATATGTTAAGCTCAGGGAAATTCCATAAGATGGCTGATTTTATTGCTTTTACTGCATTCATTCTTTTGGTCTGTAATAACCAGCTGTAATTGCAATGTTTTCAACACGATTTTATGTTCCTATAAGTGCTGTGATATATCAGCTTCAGTGTTTCAATTGTCCAATTTAATCCTTGCATGTTCGTTTTAGCCTTCCTTCCTCCCACGTTTGTCTTTCTGGGGGGAAAAAAAAACCCAAAACGAATGGTTTACAATTAAACAGATTTATTCTTCCCCAAGGAAAATGGGCAATCAGATATCAGCCTCTGTTGCATTTCAATATTCCTTTCTTTTTTTCTTTTTTTTTTTTTTTTTTTTTTTTTAATTAAAAGTTTTTTAATTCATTTTAATTTTAACAACCCATTCCCCCCCCCCCCCCCCCCCTCCCCCCCCCTCTCCCCCTCCCTCCCCCCCCCCCCCCCCCGGACTTCCCAGAGCTAGATACAAGGTATAAAAATTAAAATAACCAATCAAAAACGCCCATATGCTAACAATAATAACTTATTAATTCTCTCGGGCTTTAGCTCTTATAAATTGACTACAAGCAATATACTTATTCAAATGCTAAATAAAACTTTTTAGTCCCATATTTATTCTGGATGTAATCAATCCATTTCTTCCACTCCACAATGTATCGTTGTTGAGAATGGTCTTTCAAATATGCTGAAATCTTTGCCATCTCCGCCAGGTTGGAAACTTTTAAAGTCCATTCCTCTAAAGTCGGCAGTTCTTGCTTCTTCCAATATTGCCCTATTAGAAGTCTCGCTGCCGTAATTAAGTTCAACATCAAATTAATGTCCAACACAGTAGTATCAGTAATAATACCCAGTAAGAACAATTGCGGACAAAACTTTATTCTTTTCTTGAATATCTTCTGCATATTCCACCAGATTTTAATCCAAAATGGTTTAATCTTTTTGCAAGTCCACCATATATGAAAATACGTTGCGTCTTCGCCACCACATCTCCAACATTTAGGCTGATAGTTTGGATACATACTTGCTAACTTTCTAGGATCTAAATGCCATCTGTAAAACATTTTATAAAAGTTCTCTCTTAAATTTTGAGCTTGCGTAAATTTCACATTTCTCACCCAGATCTTTTCCCAAGTGTCCATTGTAATGACTTCCTGAATGTTCTGTGCCCATTTTATCATACAGTCCTTAACAATTTCTGTTTCTGAGTCAATCTCTATCAATGCAAGATATATCCGTTTGATATGCGCTGGTCCCTGATTTCTAATTTGTTTTACCAGATTTTCATCATCCCTCAAAAAACCAATCTTCTGATCTTCTTTCCACCTGGCTTGTAATTGTCCATATTGAAACCAAGTTTGTACAATCTTTTTTTCTCGTAAAAGATTGTATGACTTCAAACACCATACATTCCTCTCCAAAGTCAAAATTTCCTTATATGTAATCACATCATGTTTAAATCCAACATTTATATTCTCTATTGCGTGTTTGGGTATTGCCCATAACGGTATCTTATAATTTAATTTTTGTCTGTGCTTTTTCCAAACTCTCAACAAAGCATTCCTCAAAATATGCATTTTAAAAACATTATCTACCTTTTTGTCATATAGTAAATATGCGTGCCAACCAAATAACAAGTCATGCCCTTCAAGATTTAAGAGTCTCGCCTGTGTCAAATTAATCCAATCACTTATAGCTGATAATGCAGCAGCTTCATAATATAATTTAAAATTGGGCATTCTAAGACCACCTCTTTCACGTGTATCCTGCATAATTTTAAATTTGACCCGTGGCCTTTTCCCTGCCCAAACAAATTTATTGATACCCTTCTGCCACTCCTCCAAATTTGAATCCTTTTTGAGAATGGGTATCATTTGAAACAAAAATAAAAATTTTGGCAGAACATTCATTTTTACTGCTGCAATTCTTCCCAATAATGATAGTTGTAATTTTTTCCAACTATCCAATTCTTTTTGCACTTTATTCCATAACTTTTCATAATTATTTTTATATAATTTAACATTTGAGGGTGCTAAATATACCCCCAAATATTTAACTCTTTCAACAATTTCAAATCCAGTTAAACTTTCTATAGAAACCTTTTGTGATACTGTCATATTTTTAGATAAAATTTTAGTTTTTTGTATGTTAATCTTAAATCCAGAAACTTTCCCATATTGAAATATTAACTCCATCAATTCCATAACAGAATTTTCTGGATGTGTCAAAGTAATAACCAGATCATCCGCAAAAGCCCTCAATTTATAGTCCTGATCTCTTATTTGAACTCCCTTAACTATTTCCGAATTCCGTATTTTAATCAATAATATCTCCAATGTTAAAACAAATAATAAAGGTGATAACGGGCAACCCTGCCTCGTACCCTTTTCAATATTGCATATTTCAGTCAAACTATTATTAACAATTATTCGAGCTGTTTGCTTCTGGTATATTGCCCTAATTGGTTGTAAAAATTCATCCCCAAAGTTCATTTTATCTAATACTTTCAACAAAAATTTCCAATCCAATTGATCAAAAGCTTTTTCAGCATCCAAAAAGATCAATGCTGCAGGGATCTGGTTATTCCTTTCCAAAAATTCCAACAAGTCAACTATATGTCTCACATTATTTTTCATTTGTCTACCACTTATAAACCCAGTTTGATCACCATGAATCATCTGTTGCAATACCCTCATAAGTCTACTAGCTAACACCTTAGCAAATATCTTGTAGTCCGTATTCAAAAGTGAAATTGGCCTATAATTTTTTGCTTGAGTAACATCCTGATCTTCTTTAGGAATTAAAGAAATAAAAGCAGTTTTCCAAGATGGGGGTACTCCTCCCCCCTTTTGAATTGTCTGAAACAGTTCCTTTAATGGCTTTATCATCTCAAACTGTAGATTTTTATAATACACAGCAGTCAAACCATCGGTGCCTGGTGCTTTACCTACTTTTAACTGTTTAATTGCCAAATATATTTCTTCCTCAGTTATCAACTGATTCATTTCTTCTTTTTGCTCTTGCGTAAGAACCGGAATATCAAAGTCTTTTAAATATAAATCAATGTCCATTTCATTAATCTTGTCGCTAGCATATAATTTAGAAAAAAAATCAACAAAAGTTTCCTTAATAAGATTCTGTTGATACACAATCTTCCCCTTATGTTCTATTTTGTCTATATTAGAAACCCTTTGCTTCTTCCTTAACATGTATGCTAACCATCTGCCTGGTTTATTGGCATTGCAAAAAGTATTATGCCTTGCAAACCGTAGATTAGTTGCCACCTGATCAGCCATTAACTTATCAAATTGTCCTCTTAATAACTTAATAGTCTCTTTAATCTTCACATCCGATGGGTTCAAAATTAAAGCCTTTTCTTTTTCTTTAATCTCTGTCTCTAATTCTTTCCTCCTAAATTCCAAATTGCGTCTATATTTGTTATTAAGATATATCAACACTCCTCTCATATATGCCTTACTAGCATCCCATACCATTTCCATAGAAGTACCCTTATGCATATTCATTTCAAAAAAAACCTTCATCTGTTTCTTACACTCTTCCACATTTTTCTGATTTCTAAACAGATTCTCATTTAAACGCCAGGAACGTCGTTCTCTAATGTCGTTTCCAATCTCCAGCCAAACTGGACTGTGATCAGACATAGTCTTTGAACAAATCTTTATCCTCTTAGTTCTAAAAAAGAGATCATTAGACAATAATATAAAATCAATCCTGGAAAAAGATTGGTGTCTATCTGAAAAAAAAGTATAGTCTCTTTCTTGTAAGTTTCTCTCCCTCCAAACATCACGTAATTCCATATCGTCCATCATCTCAAAAAAAGATTTAGGCAATTTAGCATGACTTGGGGTACTTCTGTAGGATCCACTCTTATCCATTTGTACGTCCAAAACACCATTCCAATCTCCCATAAAAATAAAAGATTTGTAATCCAATTGGGTAATCCTGCTGTGTAATAAACTATAAAAATCAGCTTGCTGTTGATTAGGTGCATATAATCCGACCAGAAGAGTTCTTTTACCTTCTAATAACAAGTCCACAATAACATATCTTCCTTGTTGATCAGCTTCAATTAATTCTGCCGTAATTGTATTCTTGACATAAATAACCACTCCATTTTTCTTGTTAACTGCAGACGCAATAAATTGTGTACCTAATCTTGAATTTGATAAATACTTTTGGTCCATAACTCTAATATGTGTTTCTTGTAAACAAATAACGTCAGTCTTAAATTGCTTTAAATATTGAAAAATTTTCTTTCTCTTTTGTGGTGAGTTTAATCCATTAACGTTCCAAGTTAAAAACTTAGTCACCATTTCTGGCAACCCGAAGCTTTTGAAGCGCGTCATCCAAAATCCCTTTTACATTTTTAGGTCGCGCTCCTCCCACAGCTTGGCTATAGGTACATTTTGGAAGTTCCACAACAATCTGCTGGTCTAGGTCTTGCTCACGTCTGGCTCGCCTCGAAGCAGCTCGAGTTACCCTCTGGTCCTTTGCTTCCTCTAATGTTGAAATTTGAATCACTCCTGCTGCAGTCTCTTCTATTTGTGTTCCTTCAGCATCATATGACTTTCCCTCCTTTGTTGGTTCCAGAAGTGGTATGGGGATTGCTTTTAAAACATTGCTATAGAAATCACGTGCCTGCAGGACTGTAGCAAGACGGTATCTGGTATCTTCAAACATTACCACCATACCCACTGGAACCTCCCATCTAAACCTGACATCACGTCGCTTAAGCTCCTGTGCCAGAAATGCAAATTCCTTTCGTTTCCTTAGAATTTTTGGAGGAATCTCTTTCAAAACCATAACTTCTTGGTCTGCAATCACAAGCTTTGTATTATAAGAAACTTGAATAACTTCATTCCTGATTGCTCTCTTTGTAAAATAAACAACCACATCTCTTGGTAATTTCCTTTGTCTCGCAATCCAGGAGTTAACACGAAAAATTTTGTCTATATCTTCTGCAATTTCTTCAGCTGGCCTTCCCAGCACGTCTTCGAGAGCAACAGAAACCAATTTTTTCAAATCTTCCTTTAAATTCTCCTTAAGGCCCCTTATCCTCACAGCAAACTCCATTTCATGATATTGTACCAATGTCAGGTCATAATCAATTTTATCCACCACATTTTCAGTCTCTAATATCTTTGCATCCAATTTAATATTGTTTTGAGTAAGGTCCTCCACTCTTTCGTCAAGGCGCTCAATACATGTCGCCATGCCTTGAAATACATGCAAGATTTCCTCCCTTATTACTGAAAACTTTTCTGTCAGCTTTTCATCCATCTTCTCATCTATCATCACAGCCAAATGCTGTGAGTGTTTTTCCAAAGCATCCTCCAAAACTTTTACTGTTAAGACAGGCGAAGGTAAAGGTGCAGGAGGTGCTAACACTTGCGCTGAAGATTGCGGCAGAGGGGAAGCCCCCGTAGTTTTAGAAAGTTTAGAAGAAGATTTAGCCGCCATCTTTTCCCTCTTTTGCAACTACGCACTTTCACTTTCTAAGTCTTCTATGTGGATTGAGCCAAAGTTCAAAAGTTCACTTACTCCTTAATCTCTTGCATCGCTCTGCCTGCATTCATAATCTTCCAAAGTCCATTCTTGTAGGCAGGGATGGTTGCGTTCGCCTTGTTCTGCTCCCGGAAAAACGGAGCAGACACGCTGCGCAGCCCGGAGAAATCCAAGCTTCGGGGGGGGCTCAATCTTCCAGCCGCCAGAACTTTAAGTCCTGGCGGCCCCAGAGAGCCCCTCCCCTACTTGGATACTCACCCCCTCCTCTTCTCCCGAGGAGGGGGCTTCCGAACCGCCGAAACAGCTGATCGGCGCTGTTTTCGGCGGTTCTACAAAGCCGCGAAGCTGACAAGCTAAAATCAGCTGTCGGCGGCGGCGCCTTGCCACCCGGAAGTCCACATTTCAATATTCCTTTCTTATTCCAAGGATACGTTTAGCCCAAAATAAAAAGATCAGGCATGCCTAACGTCAAAACAAGAGCCAGCCAGCCAGTGTACCCGGAGCAGCAGAAAAGCAATCCCTGAATTTAAGACAATTTGCTGCCCTACAAACAAAAGATTGGACTGTAAATCAAAAACGACCTTTCCATTTTAAAGGTCGATTATTGGGAAGACAATCTAGTCTTCCTTTGAATTAAATGTAGAGTACAAATTTTAGCCAGCGCTGTCTGCATCAGAATCAGAAGCAGAAAACATAATCAATCAGCAGGTCATCATTATTGTTATTTCTTCACTCAAGACACACTCCTATGTCTTGAACGTCCAAAATTAACTCATTAACCACTTTCAGGTTTCCACCACACTACAAGTGATTATGTTGCCACATGGGGTGATTTCAGCATTCCTGTCAAGATCCCACCTCAAAGGGGAGCAGCTGTCTTTTTCTGTCTCAACAGGCCTATGTTTTATACAGGGGACAAATGAAACTCATTCTGAAGACATTTAGAACATAGAAGAATAGTTGGGAGATACCTCAGTGGTCTTCTAGTCCAACTCCCCACTTGAGCAGGAGATCCTACCATTTCAGACAAACGATTGTCCAGTCTCTTTTTGAAAGTCTGCACCCACAACTTCTGAAGGCAATTTCTTCCCTTGGTTATTTGCTCTCACCATTAGGAAATTTCTCCTTAGATCTAGGTTGCTTCTCTCCTTGGTTAGTTCCCACCCTTTGATTGTTGTCTTGTCTTTTGATGCCTTGGGAAATACTTTGATGCCCTCATCTTTGTAAGAGCCCCTCAAATTTTGGAACACAGCTGTCATGTCACCCCTGGTTCTTCTTTTCATTGGATTAAGGTAAAGGTAAAGGTTCCCCCGCACATGCGTGCTAGTCGTTTCCGACTCTAGGGGCTGGTGCTCATCTCTGTTTCAAAGCCGAAGGATGTCTCCGTGGTCATGTGGCTGGCATGACTAGATGCCAAAGGTGCATGGAACGCTGTTCCCTTCCCATCATAGTGGTCCCTATTTTTCTACTTGCATTTTTACGTGCTTTCGAACTGCTAGGTTGGCAGAAGCTGGGACGAGTAACAGGCGCTCACTCTGTTACGCAGCACTCGGGATTCGACCTGCCAAACTGCTGACCTTCTGATTGACAAGCTCAGCGTCCTAACCCTCTGAGCCACCGCGTCCCTTTTTTTCATTGGATTAGACAGACACAATTCCTGCAACTGTTCTTCGTATGTTTTAGCCTCCAGCCCCCTGATCATTTTTGTTGCTCTTCTCTGCACTTTTTCCAGAGCTTGTTTTTTTTTAAAAAAAACAACAACCCTCTTTTAAAAACTTTTAAAAGATGCTGCAAATGTTTTATCCATGGAAGACTACACAATTAAGAGATTTCATGAACTCAGGCCCTATTGGAATTAAGAAAAGCCAAACCTAAAATTGGTTGTTTCTGGAAACTTGGATAAATGAGATATTGTGATATTTTTCCTCTCATAGTGAGGTACGGGTTGATGTCTCTTAAAGGAAATCAACCCTGATTGTTCTTTGGATGGACAGATACTGAAGCTAAAACTCAAATATTTTGGCCACCTAATGAGAAGAGAGGATTCTTTGGAAGATCAGTTTGGGCAAATTCCAGGAAACAGTGGAGACCTGATGTGCTGTGGTCCATTGGTCACAAAGAGTAAGGCAGGACTTTGCAACTATACACCAACAACAAATGGGTTGATTAAGTTTGTGCTCCCCAGTATGACATATAATATAGGTGTTATGATTGTTGTTGTTGTTAGTTGCAAAGTCATGTCCAACCCATCGCGACCCCATGGACAACATTCCTCCAGGCCTTCCTGTCCTCTACCAGCTTCTGGAGTCCATTTAAGCTCACGCCTCCTGCTTCAGTGACTCCATCCAGCCACCTCATTCTCTGTCGTCCCCTTCTTCTCTTGCCTCAACCTTTCCCAGCATTAGGCTCTTCTCCAGTGAGTCCTTCCTTCTCATTAGGTGACCAAAGGATTTGAGTTTCAACTTCAGGATCTGGCCTTCTAAAGAGCAGTCAGGGTTGATCTCCTCTCAGGGTTGATCTGTGTTATTGCTTTTACTTTTACAATTTTAACTTTAACTTTAAAAAAAAACACCTGATTTGTGCATGTTGGTTACATATGAGACTCAATAACAACTGGACAAATGTGCCCAGTTAAACTCATGAACAAACCTAAGATTGCATGAACTCACATACATCTACATGTACAAAGTCTTAGAACCAATCATCTTACTGCATAAGAGTCTATAATTCTATCAAGTATTATGCATACCGCAATGGGAGGTTTTAGATTTATGTACGCTTTCTAAGACGGTGGCTTTTTCCATGCACAACCTCTGGAACGGTCTTACACTATGCACTTGGAGACTGCTAAGCCTGATAGTTTGCAAATTTGACCAATTTAGGATCATAGCCAATTCTTTAACTTTATAGCATACTGTCAGACCTGCCCCAGCTTAGATGTTTAGAAAAGAAAGATCATCAACTCCATTTGGTTGAAGTGATAAGTTCTTTTACTAAAATTAAGGGGTTGCAGTGAAACTAAAGCTAGATCTGAGTATGCCCACATGACGTTTACAGTTTCTCACCCATTCCCTGGCCCTCAGGGATCAGTCTATTAATTGATTGATCAGTCTATCAATATCCAATAGGATGCCTTGAAGATATTTTGGGAATGGCTTGGAACTTGGCACTTCTCAATCTAGTTTTGCATTCTGTTCCCAGGCCAGGTGTCCTTGGTGCTGGTTTATTCTGATTTGGCATCTCTGGTTCTTGTCAATGTGTCTCCCCTCCCACCATTTGTCTTCTCACTCCCAGGCCCACACATTAAAGGTAAAGGTAAAGGTTCCCCCGCACATGCGTGCTAGCCGTTTCCGACTCTAGGGGTCGGTGCTCATCTCCGTTTCAAAGCCGAAGAGCCAGCGCTTGTCCGAGGACGTCTCCGTGGTCATGTGGCTGGCATGACTAGATGCCAAAGGCCCACGGAACGCTGTTACCTTCCCACCGTAGTGGTCCCTATTTTTCTACTTGCATTTTTACGTGCTTTCGAACTGCTAGGTTGGCAGAAGCTGGGACGAGTAACAGGCGCTCACTCTGTTACGCAGCACTTGGGATTCGACCCGCCAAACTGCCGACCTTCTGATTGACAAGCTATCCCCCAATTCCTTTTCCCCTCCCTTGCACTTTATGGCAGGATGCCACTGAAGTAAAGAATCTGGAGATGCAGAGCTGACACCTACACTATATTTCATTGATTATTTCATGATTACATCTGGACATCTCTGCTCCATTGCAATGGTTGGGAAGGAGTGGCTGTGTCTCTTTTCAATATATAGGTTGCATAAAAAGTCTCAGTCTTTGCTGATAATTTATGGTCAGGTGGATTTCTTAATCCACACCTGGTAAGCTTAAATTCTGGCTTGGTCTTCCCTTCCTTTAGAAAAAGGTATATTTCATTATACTAAAGAAAAACATAGGACATATCTTAATGCAATTGAATCTGGTGGATTTTTTTTTTTTCTAATGTAAGGTTTTTCAAAACCTTCTGAAACTTTGCTTTAATTTCTTTTTTTTACTTCTTTTTATCATGGTAGTTAAATCAGAAACAACAATTAGATGACTCAGGCTGCAGTTGGCAAATTGCTAATTGCCATTAAAGTTGTTTATAACCCTCCTGAGCGTGAGTATCCTGCACAGAAACTGAGAAGATCAAATTTTAAGATGTCTGTTTTGCTTAAAAGGCACAATCTTTTCCCTGAGGTGATTACAGGAGAGATCTTCACACATAAAACAAAATAATCCCATGATATGCTTAGGCAATGATTTATTTGTGTTGGGGATCCTATATATTTGTAAGTGTATGTATATAGACCCAGAGAGACACATTAAATACTCACATACATACAGACCCATAGAAAGATAAAACATCCTACTATTAAATACAGTACATTGTGTTGTTTAAGTGTTCCCTTTATTATACACACACACACACACACAAACAAACACACACACACACACACACACACACACACTGTATATATATTTCCTTTTTATAACCCTGTAATCTCTTGCTTTGTGGTGATGTCAGGGTGACTGAGTGGAGCTGAGCATTTACTGGCCAGATGCCCTTCCTGATGCCTATGCAGAGTTCACAACAGATATTTTCTCTTTGTGCCCTGATAGAGAAACATCTGTAGCTGCCTAGTTCTGAACTCTCAACCTTCAAAGTGGGAAGTGAGCATCTTCAACTCTAGGTCACTACATACTAGATATACTATGTACTACATACTATGTACTATATACCACATAGTATATATTATATATCATTAATTAGTTCTGGGGTAGTGGTGGGATTCAGACAGTTTGCACCACTTCGGCAGAACCAGTAGCTAAGTTTTTGTTGCCCAGGCCCAAAACGGACTTCTGGAAGTGGCATCCACACAGAGAACCAGTTGTTCACATATGTGAATCCCACCACTCTTCTGAGGCCTGTGATGAATACCAAAAATGCTGGGTACCAAGCAACTTTTTCCCATAAGGAATTATGTAGTGAGTCACAAGGCAACTGACACTGACAAGTTCCAGCTTGTGTGTTGAGTACCAAATAAATGATGAGTCCCGATGTACATCAGAATGCATTGAGTACCAAATTTGATGTGTTTCAAAGCAGTTGAGTACCAACAATATACTACAGACAGTATAATACCTACCACCTACTACCTACTGTAGACTCTAGATCAGCGGTCTTCAAACTTGGCCCTTTTATGACTTGTGGACTTCAACTCCCAGAATTCCTCACCATGCTTGCTTTATGACTAAGGCCTTCAGGCTTGATCTGTCTAATAGGATTGTGTGATCTCAGTGACATCAACACTAGCCTAAGCTGAATAAAATAGCAGATGTTTGGCTGTGGAATACCAGAATGGTTTTAACTTCCTTTTATCATACTGTCTGTGCTCTGGACTTTAGTTACGTCCTTATTATCTGTCTCTTGTTCCTGGTAAGTCTGTGGGAGAGAACATCAGCTTACATTTATATAGCTCAATTACGATCCAAGCTATTTTATGTTCCATTATCTTTCTAATAATTTTAAGTGTGCAATTTGCCTTTTTGTAGTCCAAGCCAACTGCTCTGACATTTTCATTCAGCAATCCCCTACAATGAAAAGATCTTTTCACAGCCAGCTCTGATATGATAAATCAAATTATTATTATTGTTGTTGTTGTTGTTGTTGTTATATTATTATTATTATTATTATTATTATTATTATTATTATTATTATTATTATTATTATTATTATT
>JAKJMR010017697.1:124595-137047 GCA_024449315.1 Daboia siamensis | reverse complement strand
AATAATAATAATAATAATAATAATAATAATAATAATAATAATAATAATAATAATTACAACAACAACAACAACAACAACAATAATAATAATAATAATGAACTGTAATTTTCATCAAAATATAACACGTGACTTTTATTACAAGAACAGAAAGAAACAATAATAAAGCATGCAACGGTGTGAGTCGAATAAATCATTATTAGGTGAACACAAATCAACCCAAATCCAATTTGAATTTGCAATTCAGTGAATTGAGTCGATTCAAATCTGTTGCTCATTTGGAAAATCTGACATGTTATTTTTTTCTTAGATTAAAAAAATTCTAACACAATTAAAATTAAAGTTTTGATTCAGTTCAATATTAACGTGTTTGCACATATACAAAAAGTCCATTAACTTGTTGGGTCATTTTTTTTTTCACCTGAAATTTGGAATAAATTTGTCTTAAATTTTACTTAATGGTATAAAACTCTATCTTCCCATCTACAACTTTACGACTATCTTAAACTTTGCAGTAAGATTCTCCCACTTCAAGTCAATAAACTAGATAAGCATCCAATGAGGTAATAGATATAATAGATATAGAACACATATACGTAGCTTGAATGGGCATATTCTCACAGATAATTGTATTTGAAGATTGCTGTGGAGGGTGGGTTGCAACCAAAAAGAATAATAACAGAAAATCAAGAAATTGCTCTACTGTATTATCTCTAGACAAGGGATGTAGTGGCTCAGTGGGTTAGGATGCTGAGCTTGTCGATCAGAAGGTCGGCAGTTTGGCAGGTCGAATCCCAAGTGCCACGTAACAGAGTGAGCGCCTGTTACTCGTCCCAGCTTCTGCCAACCTAGCAGTTCGAAAGCACGTAAAAATGCAAGTAGAAAAATAGGGACCACTACGGTGGGAAGGTAACAGCGTTCCGTGCACCTTTGGCGTCTAGTCATGCCGGCCACATGACCACGGAGACGTCCTCGGACAAGCGCTGGCTCTTCGGCTTTGAAATGGAGATAAGCACCGGCCCCTAGAGTTGGAAACGACTAGCCCGCATGTGTGGGGGAACCTTTACCTTTATATTTATTATCTCCAGACCTGTCATTCAACATATCAATCAAAGAACAGTCTATATCCCATCAATACTGAAGAATGTGCTTATCTTGCTAGATATATTATTCCAAAGGCTAGAACTGCTGTACAATTAATTAAGTTTGATGAATCCTGAACCAGCTTAATGAATTTACATCTCTGAAAGCTATGTAAAAATCTTGTTTCTTTTCTGAAACCTACAGTATTTCAGCCTAGGAATCCACTCTGCCTCCTTCTGTTGCACTTATTTTTCACTCCTAAGAAGCAGTCCACTGAAGAAGAAAAAAAAGAGAAGTCCTTATGTTTGCAGACGGTTGACAAATTAAGAACTCTTTTAAGTGTTCCTTTGGAGAAGATTAGACTAGATGGTGAGGCAGAAGCTGAAAGATCACTTGACAAGAGCAAATAACTCATTCGGAGCTTTGCATGTTGCTGGTTTTCAATTTCCTTCTACAGATGAAATGAGAAATTGGGGCATTAGAGGCCTCTAAGCAGAAGAAATGATAAAATATTACTGCATGCTAAAACAAAAGGCTCACCCAGACATCTACTTACCCTTCGTATTTGAATTCGGTCACAAGTAGGTCAATATGGAAAGCAATATCCCTGCATATATATTCACCTTGGTGGTAGTGGTAGCGTTACTGCTTGCACGAACTGTAATAGTAGTTTCAGAGTAGAGATGGAAAGAATCCTCATTGTTCTTTTCTCTCAAACCTGGCATCGTTTACTAGCAGAAAAATAAACCACCAACAGATTCCCAGAAGATATAATGGTCACCTCCTCCAGTAAAAATTTACTCTTCCTGTTTGGAAAGTGGAACTCTGTTTGTCTTCCTTGTCATTATTGCTGGCTTTCCTTATACACGTGGTTTAGAACATTTATCTTTTTTGAAAAAAAATATGCCTGGATCTTCACCGCATTTACTTGGATAATGCAAGGAATACAACTGAT
Organism: Daboia siamensis; assembly: GCA_024449315.1. Taxonomy (NCBI): domain Eukaryota; kingdom Metazoa; phylum Chordata; class Lepidosauria; order Squamata; family Viperidae; genus Daboia; species Daboia siamensis. The sequence continues at coordinate 135,012 of JAKJMR010017697.1, read as the reverse complement.
TGAATGGTGGGTTGATGTTGCTTGCATTTATCAGAAAGAGAGTAGTCTCTTAGAATCCCTTTCTCTTGAACATCTCTCAGACTCCAGCAATCTCTTGAATTCAGTGAAGTACATAGGCTGACCCTCCATGAATTCAGTGTAATTTATGCCAAGTCATGCCCAGAGCATGATGAAGATATTTCTTATACTCTGCAACTGACTCAGAGGAGGAAGCACAGGAGTAGGCATCGGGGCCCAGGGTCAGGACCAGCTGAAAGCTCCAATGAGGATGAAGGAATGGAGCTGTCACAGCCAGGGACAGAGGCGGAGCCTGCCAGTCCACCAGACCTCAGATGGAAAGCCTGAGACCTCCATGCCTTGAGGCGAGTGATTCAGGCAAGGAGGATCACATGGGGTCCATGATTGATGCACAGCATGGTGGAGGCTGAGGAGAGGAGAAGAGCGAGAGGCTATGGGCCAGTCTTTGGGGTGGAAAAGTCACCACTGCTAATGGAGCCCCACACTCAGCTGTGGATAAAAGGCAGGGGTGGCAACAAATAGGCGTGGCAGACAACTATTTATCTCCCTGCCGGACAGCCACTTCTAGTTGGAACTCCTGTTTGGAAACTTGCCAGAGTTTTCCTTGGATCCTGTGGTGCTGGGAGCATCTTCTGAGCATGTGCATCTGTCTTATGTTGGAAAAGAGCCAGCTTGCCTGAAGGACTCTTGCTTCTAGCATGGAGAAAGACTGAGAGTAACTCTGGGTTTTGGGAGACACCTGCAGGAGAAAAAGGGGGCGAGTTCCATTGTTTAGAGGCAACTAAAGACTTGAACAGTCGGCTATGTGAAATAAAAGAAACGTTGGAGAATTATTGGTGCATCTGTTGTGTTGGGGACCCGGGGGTCAGCACAGGTTCAGATCAACTTCAGCATGGGCTGATGATGCTATGTTGTGAGGACATGCAGGAACAATCCAAAGGTCAGGGAGGATAAGGCTGCTGATAGGTCATTTGCTCCCAATATTGATAATTTTCTCATTGGCGCTTTGCTTAATATTATGGAAATCTCAGTTTTAGTAGAATCTCTCAAGACACCTTGACTTTTTTTTTATCAGTAGGATGTTTAATCAGTTGATGGAAGTTGTCTCTAAAGTTCCAGTGTACTGTAAAATGAATGAATGAACCTTTATTATCAAAGTACAACATGTGTACAGTGAGATTGGCTGAGCCTCCCTTCATGCCCACTCCCACAACTCACAGTGACAACAAACCCACCATCTTGTTACACTATGTAAGCTAATTGCACAACACACTGGTCTCGCAAGTCTATCATACATGGAGTTATTTACCATTCAGGAGCCTGACAGCCCATGGATAGAAGCTGCTCTTCAGCCTGTTGGTGCGGCTGACTATACTTCTGTATCTCCTATCTGATGGTAGGAGAATAAAGAGGTACCAACCAGGGTGTGAGTTGTCCCTGACAATTTTCCTTACTCTTCCAAGGTAGCAAGCCCTGGCAATCTCATCCAGTGGTGTCAAGGGACAGTCCATGATGTTTTGTGCTGTGCTCACCACCCTCTGTAATATCTTCCTATCTGCGGCTGTCAAGCCAGCATACCACACCACAATACAGTGTGAGAGGACGCTCTCTATAGTAGACCGGTAAAAGAAGGTCATTAGTCGTTGTTCTACCCTGTTTTTCCACAAGACCCTGAGGAAGTGGAGTCTCTGTTGGGCCTTTCTGGCCACCTGGGTTGTGCTGACTTTCCAGGTCAGATCTTCACAGAGGTAGACTCCCAGGAATTTAAAGGAGGAAACTCTCTCCACACAGCCCCCCCTCCGATATAAAGTGGGGCAGGTTCCTCTCTTTTCTTCCAGAGTGTTGTGATTCAGTGTCAGCCTATGCTCCCAGCAGCTGAGTCCAATGAATCTGAGGAAGAGGAAGAGGAAGGGTTTAAAGAGCCTTTGGTGTCAGAGGGAGGCTCTGATACACTGCAGGACTCTCAGACTGGCCCGTCCAGTCATGTTCCTCATGAGGCTCAACTGTGTGAGTATGAGGTGTTGAACTCAGAAGAGTCACAGCTGAATCTGTTCAGAGACTCTAGAAGCAGAAGGCAATCCAGCAGAGCAGAGCAGAGAAAATCAATGAGGCAACTCAGTGAGAGGAGGAGGAGAAGGCAGTGAGAAGCCACGCCTTGGGACTGATAATAAAAGGGGAAGGTGTGGGCAGGGCTGGTTGCTGAAGGCAACCGTTTGGAGCTTTCTAAGAGAATCCTGGTCTGTTCTTGCTACTTCTGTTTAACTCTTGTTTGTTGACTCTTGTTTGATATTTTGATTCATTTACTGAAGGAAATATTCTGTTGCTTTTTTGTTTGAACTGTAAATAAATTTGGGTTGGGTTTTTCCAGCCTATTGTCTGTAAAAAGGAAAAAGGGGGTTGTCCCTGACACACAAACAGGGCCAGTCGTAGGCTGGAAAAGAACACAGAAGTCTAGCACCATCTCCTTTGTCTTGCCAATGTTCAGGTGCAAGTTGTTCTCTATGAGAATAGTTTTTGTACCTCCCCCCCCCCCATACACTGTAATAAGACCCACTGTAAAAAAGGCAGGTTATTTTTAAAAGGAATGCTTTGCAAATCTAAGGACAGACAGCACAAGGAGGTGACTAGTTGGTGGCCTCAGTTCTCCAGGCCATTTCTCTCTCTGCTAGGCACCTTCGAAGATCTGCTACTCTACATCTAACTAATTCTGTAGTCTTTCTCCACCCTGGGCATAAGATGTCAAACCAAATAGCAATATGAAAAATATATGGCTAGCTCAAGATCTCAAAGCTCATTTTCATACTTGATATGGGTTGAGATCAAGGCAGGGAAAGACCCTGGGTCATAAAAAGCTTGACATCTTAATGAAAACCACTGTGATCTTCTTCTACTCGCACAATCTGGGTTAGCTTTGTTTCATCAGTCTTATGTTGTCCCTAAAGGTTTTACTAAGAAAACCCCACATTTTAAGGCTGCTGGAAGATGGCAACTAGCGTGAGCTAAATAATTGACACATGGTGACATATAATAGCACGTTGCTGGTTTATTCCCAAGAAAGCTTCAGATCCGGGAGAATCAGAATGCTCACCAGATAAGCAATCGGCTACAGAAGCCCGGGCTCTCCTTATCTAGGACAGATAATTTAGCAATCACAACATAAATAAGCACCCTGGCATAAAACGGCGCATGCTGTTCCAGTCTTCTCGTAAGGGCTCCCGGTTGTAGCTTTTTCTCGTTTCTTTTTCATTTCCTTTCAACACAGAAATAAATCTAATAAATAGACTTTGAGCAATCCCGGGTGACATTCTTCCTCGCACCCTGGGTAAGCCACAGTTCTTACCATCATCTGACGGCTTTACATTTAACCACGTCGCTCCAGAGAGCCTTGCAACACACTAAGACAAAACAAGATGAAAAGAAACCAAAAACCAGAGCTGCTAAAAGTCTTTTATACTATCAATTCTGTTGCACTTTTGATGGTAATAGGAGGAGATGTAGGTTTCCCTCTTCCCCAATCTGTGTGTTGTGGGCATATTTTTCATGGCACCAGTCAAGAGACATTGTCAAATACCATAGGCCTGATTATATACATTTATTTCTTTTTCTATGTCTTAATGTATATGGGTCATTCAATGGCATGGTGGTCTAGGGCAGGGCTTTTCAACCTTTTCCCCCATTGTACCACTTTTAGGATATGGCAACATCTGAGTACCACCAGTCGCCTAGCAAGATGTCAAAAACTTGGTGACAAAAAAAAAAAGGAAAAAAGTGATGAAGTACAGGTAGTCCTCGACTTACAACAGTTCGCTTAGTGACTGTTTGAAGTTACAATGGCACTGAAAAAGTGTCCTCCAAGCCACAGCTGAGCAAGACACCTGCCTGCCCACCCGGCGGCGCTCTTCCTCCTGTCCGAGGTTTTCATTGTTGTGAGCATTTCTGTTGAGGATTGGCAGCGGGGGTGGGGTGGTGGGTGTTTGGTTTTTATTCCCTCCTCCCCCTCTGCTGGGTGGTTTCAGGAGGTTTCGGTCACTTCACACGACCCTGGGACACTGTGACCATCCTAAATATGAATCAGTTGCCAAGCATCTGAATGTAAATCACAAGACCCTGGAGATGCTGCAACATTCCAGCTGATCGGCGCTTCTTCTAGGCTCAGCACATGTGCCGGGATCAGCACCGAGCTCCAGCTGGATCCTGGCACTGATCCTGGCACTTCCGCTGAGCCCTGACAGCCCTGCAGCTCCAGCCATCTCTTGCTCAGGCTTCTGCAGTGCTGCCACCAGTTCAGCTCATTCCCCTCCCCTGCTACCACTTTCGTAGGATGGTCACGTACCACCTGCCAGGTGCCAATGTACCACAGGTAGTACCTGTACCACTGGTTGAAAAGCCCTGGTCTAGAGGTGGAGCTCTCGCCTGACAATCAAGGGGGGCTGTGAGTTCAATCCTATGTAGTGGCAGATATTTCTCTGTCTGGGCACACAGAAAAAAAAATATATCTGCTGTGAACTCCACATAGGTGTCAGGAAAGGCATCCAGCCAGTAAATGCTCAGCTCCATTCAGTTGCCCCAATTCCACTCCAATCCAGGAGATTACAGGGTGGTTAAAAGAAAAAAGAAAAATTATGCGGGTCACTGACCACTATAAAGATTGCAAGTTATATATATATGAAGGAGTCCAGAAGGAAATTAATAATAAACCTTTATTGTAAAGTACAACATGTGTACTTTGAGATTAGCTGAGCCTCCCCCCATGCTCTCTCCCCCCAACACACAATGACAACAAACCTTCCATCCTACCACACTATGTAAACCAACTACACCACACACCGGCCTCCCAAGTCAATTCTGCATAAGAATATGTCCCATTTAAAAGCCTAACAGGCCACGGATAAAAGCTATTTTTCAGCCTGTTGGTACGGCTGGCTATATTCCTGTATCTCCTACCGGATGGTAGGAGAGTAAAGAGATACCGTCCAGGGTGTGAGTCATCCCTGAGAATCTTCCTCACTCTTCCAAGGCAACGAGCCCTGGCGATTAAATTTATTTAATAGACTACGTCTCTGTAGATGCGTTTTCTTGCCATGCACAACTCAACATCCTTTGGTTCAGTATATGAACAGTGAAGAGTATTCAATTTATCCTCTCTTTTAATGCAGTTGGGAAAGACTTGGCTAAAATTCCCAAATCAAGTAAGAAATACTTGTCCTCAAAAATACTGCAATGTACGTTTTGTGCTATGAAAATTAATGGGAGGAAATTAGCAATGTATTATAAAGCTTTTTTAAAAAACTTAGTTAATCTCCTTGGTTATTTTAATTTATTCTCTATCTATGTTGTTCTCATGACCTTTTATAAGTAAGTAAGTAAGTAAGTAAGTAAGTAAGTAAGTAAGTAAAATAAATAAATAAATAAATCCAGAGTCAGATAGTCATGAACTCTTAAGGCCAGCTGAAGTAATACTTACTTCAAACCTGCATATTCATTGAAATATTTATTGCAACTGGCATATTCATTGTGGAAACAGTCTACATTAGTTTGCATCCTGTTCCACAGTAAGTCAGTTTCAATTCTTGGATGAGAGGAAATATGGAATATTTTATTTTTTTAAGTCATTTTCTTCACTTTCCTGTCAGGGCTAAAGTGTCATCCAAGCACTAAACAAAACTGGCCTTGCTTAGTTGAGTCAAAGATAAATCACATACAAATTGAAGAAAATTATGCAAATCGGAGGCTTACTAGGCAATCTAGCAGATATGGAGGTGGTAAAATGATAGCATATTTCGGTCTGATTATCCCTACTATGCATCATGTTTGGTATGCTCATTTCCCCAGCCCTCACCCCTTTCTTTTAACAGAAAACAATTTTTGTACACCCACTTTGTGTGAAATAGCCCAACTTACGGGTCCTTGATTGTCATACTGCCTTACTGGATCTGAGTACATGTGCGAGAGAGGGGGAAAAAAGCAAATGTACCACTTTTCTCCAGCTGAGAATCAGAAATGATGAAGGTAGATATTTTTTTTATACATAAAATGAAAAGCAAGACAGCCTGTATAACAAAATTAGTCCATGTAGAATTGATGCCACATGGAGATAACAATCCATCAATCTTGACTTTCCTGCCTGAAGTCCCTCAAAGGATAGCTATAATAGCTCTGACCATTTTGTCTCCTTACTAGCCCTGGCTTATCCTAGGGCCTCTCTGAGACATCTGAAGCCTGATCTCTTTAAATGACTTGACTAGATCCCAGTTAGTCTAGCCCTGAAGCAAAGCAGAAGTTCGCTAAGGTCCTGTACTGAACTAGGCTTGCAGCTCCTGTCAAGAAACTGACTCTAGTTCTTCCATCATTTCCATAGAAAGCATTCCTGAGTTTTTGAAGCAACCCCTGCTAAGATAAGCTTCATAGCCTAGAGAGGCTAGACTGATGAACTGAACTTGGATCGGAGAGAAGTATATTCCACAATGTTCACCTTCTGAACTGGTCTGAGTCCGGAGTTTCAAGTTTCAGAACTGCAGGAAACAACGAAAATGTTGAGTTGACCCAGCCAAATAAATAAATAAAAATCCATCAGAGTCAAAAATCCAAAGCAGAGTCAAGATTGATTGATGGATTGTTATGGAATGGAAGAGGAGATTAACATACGATGCAGTATGTAAGGCAAATCAAGTTTGCTCCACTCCTACAATGTAAGGCGTTACTGATCAGCACAAAGAAGCATTTCATACAAAGCATATTCATCCCCACCTTATATTACCAGTGTCAAACATGGACATTCATAACAAAATATAAACAAAAGTTAGTCACCATGGAAATGAGATGTTTGAGGAAAGAAGAGGAAGAAGAAGAAGGAGAAGGAGGAGGAGGAGGAGGAGGAGGAGGAGGAGGAGGAGGAGGAGGAGGAGGAACCATCTTCATTACAACACTATTAAACTGAGATAACAATGGTTGGGTGATTCTAAATGACCAGTGCTTGCATTTGCACATCTACCTGGTATTTAAAACATGGCTATGTTAGATCGTGTAAGATTTTAATCCACAAATAAAAGCAGATGGATTTTCATAGTATTCCAAGAAGGAATCACAAGCCTTTCTAATAATTTTCCCCCCAAAATAATCCTCTTCAATTTTACATGCTAAAAGGGATGGCAACATCACAACTACACGCTGGGAGTCAATAGCAGTTTCATAAATGCTACGAAGTCACAATGCTTAGTTTCAGAAAATCGTAGAGCATGTCTATGTGAAAATTAATTAACTGCCAACATTTAGACTTTTTTTTTTCCATAAGAGGGGGTAGATTGTTTATTTCTGGTCTAAGGTTAACAAGCAAAACTTAGTAAACTTTTCTGAGTACATGACTGAGGGTTGGTTTTTTTTTTTTCAATTTTACAAAGGAAGCATCACTTTGGTTTTATTCAGCAAAATTTGCATAGTTTTAAGTCCAGATTTAACAGGAGATTGATTGTTACTATCTATAATGAGAACAATCTTGTGTTAAAACCTACCCTGAATTTATATCTTGGACTTCATACTTGACTTATATCTTAAGGGTACACAGAGACTAACACTTCTGAACACATTTTAGGGGACCCAACTGACAAATTGACAAATTCCCAAAGCTTGGAAGTAAGGCAGGAAAAAGAAAAAGAGGATGGCCACTAGCTGCAATGATTGAAACACTGGGAAATCTAAAAGATCAAAGCTGAAAACAGATCATTCTAAAGAGATCCAGTCCATTTGGAGTCAAGAGTCAACACCAGACTAATAGAACTTTGATCTCTCCACCCATCCAGCTCAGATGCTCATTGAAGCTCAAGAGGTTATAGATGAAAGTTTAGAAATAATTCTAGTAATTCTTTCGTGCATTTGAATGAGAAACATGCCAGATTTTATTAGAAAGCACTGCACAGCTTTCAAATTCTGATTAGGTAAAGGTAAAGGTTCCCCCGCACATGCGTGCTAGTCGTTTCCAACTCTAGGGGCCGGTGCTCATCTCCGTTTCAAAGCCGAAGAGCCGGCGCTTGTCCAAGGACATCTCCGTGGTCATGTGGCCGGCATGACTAGATGCCAAAGGCGCACGGAACGCTGTTTCCTTCCCACCGGAGCGGTCCCTATTTTTCTACTTGCATTTTTACGTCCTTCCGAACTGCTAGGTTGGCAGAAGCTGGGACGAGTAACAGGCGCTCACTCTGCTACGCGGCACTCGGGATTCGACCCGCCAAACTGCTGACCTTCCGATCGACAAGCTCAGCGTCCTAACCCACTGAGCCACCATGTCCCAAATTCTGATTATCTCCACCATAATTTCTTTTTTGGAGTGGGGGGGGAGGAACAAACTACCATATTTGTTCAAGCAGGCTGCCTGGAGACCCTCCGTGTCAATGCTTAAGTTAGATCTCTGTTGGTGTCCAGCACTTTCTCCCGTCCTAAGTGTTTTGAATGGGACTACGTAGTTAAGTTGGTTATCCCATTGTCCAAATCTCATATTCCTTTTCTCTTCCTTCTCATTATTATCAGTGTAATGTTGGTGCTTAGCCCACTGAGAAAGAAACATTTACTGTTGTTGTTAGTGGCGAAGTTGTGTCCGACCCATCGTGACCCCATGGACAACATTCCTCCAGGCCTTCCTGTCCTCTACCATCTTCTGGAGTCCATTTAAGCTCACTGCTTCAGTGACTCCATCCAGCCACATCATTCTCTGTCGTCCCCTTCTTCTCTTGCCCTCAATCTTTCCCAGCATTAGGCTCTTCTCCAGTGAATCCTTCCTTCTCATGAGGTGGCCAAAGTATTTGAGTTTCAACTTCAGGATCTGGCCTGCTAAAGAGCAGTCAGGATTGATCTCCTCTAGGACTGACCGGTTTGATCGCCTTGCAGTCCAAGGGACTCGCAGGAGTCTTCTCCAGCACCAGAGTTCAATTCTTTGGCACTCAGCTTTTCTTAGGGTCCAACTTTCACTGCCATACATTGCAACTGGGAAGACCATAGCCTTGACAATATGCATGTACTTCAGGAGCCCCAATGTGGTAGTTGTTACTGGGTGACTTAAATTTGCCCTCAACTATGAAGTGGAATTTCAACCTGCAAAGAAGGAACTACAAATGTCATTTTTGAGGACTTTGGGGGAACAGCAGGACATCAGTGCCACAGACAAATAAAGATAACCCCTTACCTATCCCATCCCTTAAACAGCATTTGCCAACTCTTGTTACACATGATTCAAATTGTGTAATACATGTTTTTTTTGGGGGGGGGGGAAATCTCCTTGTCATCCACCATACCATCTTCTTGCAAAATTAATCCGAGTGATCGGTGAACTTAATTTAAGGGCGATAATTACACAGTACTTTGATTCATAAGCCTAATGGGAACATTATACACACATTCGCAAAAATGAAGCTGTGCTGTGATATTTTAAAGGCCATTTGCTCTAGGCTGTGTTTTCCTTTTTCCCCTCTTAATCTTTTTCTGTGTAGGAATGCAGGTGATCTAAAAAATAATAATAATCCCTAACTCACTGTGTTGTGAAATATGGTGACGTAATGTTTATTGTTCCATCGCTCAGGAAACTCACGTTTTTAATGCTGCCACACACACACACACACCCCATATTAATCTGTTTCCTCTAATGCAAAATAATAATAATAATAATTTATTGCAGAGAGGGAAGCTGAGTAAGCCTCAAAATTCGGTGCAATATCCCTGAAGTCTTTTCCATCATCGCTTTGAGAACCAGACTGGGGGGAAAAAAATCCTTTTTCTGTTTTAACCTAGCCTCCTTTTTGTGCTCAGGTAAATCCCAGGTAATAGCTTGCTAAACAAAGGCATTCTGTACCTGAAAAACTATGTTGCTCAGAATGCTGCAATTTATTATATATGGGATTGTCTTTGATAACAGTCTAGAAGTCTTGATTAGTTGACCACAAGGGAGCTAATTGGGTCAAGCTCATACAATTATTTGCTAGTACTTTGCCATCTGCTCCAGTGTATCGTTATTTCCAGGCCTAACTCAACAGGCTAACTTTTAACCTCCCAAGCTTTACATAGCTTGAGCAGAGGTCCTAAACATATGTCTGCTTCCCAAATTACTTATCTGGGCTTAAGGGATTTCATCTGCGGATACTTTCCACCAAATGACAGAAGACAGATGACCTTTTTTAAGGGCAAGTCTCCATTTGTTTTATCCATTATTTTTTTTTGGTATAATCACCAAAAAAATCACCACTATAATTTCCTCATAGAACGCTCAGAACGGAGTTCTGGCACCTTTTTTGGATGGAATCTTGTAGTGTAGGAAAGGCGGGTTGTATTAGATTTGTGAGTTCCGGCACCTTTTTCTTTTACAAAAAAAGAGATAGATAGATAGATAGATAGATAGATAGATAGATAGATAGATAGA
>JAKJMR010017697.1:59687-73287 GCA_024449315.1 Daboia siamensis | reverse complement strand
CTTCTTCTTCTTCTTCTTCTTCTTCTTCTTCTTCTTCTTCTTCTTCTTCTTCTTCTTCTTCTTCTTCTTCTTCGTTATTATTATTACTGTTATTGTTATTGTTATTGATGGTGTTGTCACAGGATGTAAGCTGCTCCACATAAAGCTGCCCTTTGCAATTGACTCATGGGAAATCCTGAAACAACTGGAACATTGTTCGAATGCCATCACTGTTGAAAAAATTCCCATGTGTATCTATGGAGATTCTCAATCCTCCAGATTATGGGAACCCCAAAGGTGTTTTTCAAAAGGCAACTGGACTTTGTTTGGTCTTCACTTCTTATCCAAGAAGCTTCTTCACTTCTCTTCTCATCCAAGAAGTTTCGTTGCTTCAGTCCAGTTCTTCAGAACTGAAGAAGCTTCCTGGATAAGAAGTGAAGAGAAAACAAAGTCCATTTGCCTTTCAAAAAGCACCTGTGGGACAGCCATGATCTGGAGGATTGAGAATCTCTGTAGATACGCATGGGAATTTTTTCAAATGCTGATGGCATTCAGATGTTGCTCCAGTTATTCTGGGATTTCTCATAGATAACACTATTTAATCAAAGGCATTTGAAACCATGGTGATCCTGCAGGATTGAATTATGTGGGGAAATGTTATGACAGATAGATCTTACATCAATGAACCAGTTTCTATGCCATTTGGTGTCTATATGTCATAACCAGGCACTTGAAGCTACTGCAAGCTAATGAGCAACTACAGAACAACAAAGTTGGAAAAGACCTTGGAGGTCTTCTAATTCAACTCCCTGCTCAAGCAGGAGACCCTCTATCATTTAGAATAGAATAGAACTGGAAGGGACCTTGGAGGTCTTCTAGTCCAGCCAGTGGTGGGATTCAGCCAGTTTGCACTGGTTCGGCAAAACTGGCAGCAAAATTTTGCTGAGTTTGGAGAACCGGCTGAATGCACCCTGCTTCTGGAAGTCCAGTCTAGGCCTCGGAGGCCTGGAGGAGGCCTCCCAGGCCTCAAACTACCCACCAGCAATGTGTGGATATCACTTCTGGAAATCTGTTCTAGGCGTGTGCAGTCTGGAGGAGGCCTCTGAGGCCTACAACGTCCTGCTGGAAGTGCATGGATGCCACTTCTGGAAGTCCGTTCTAGGCCCAGGAGGCCTGGAGGAGGCCTTCCAGGCCTAGAATGGCCCTCCAGAAGTGCATGGATGCCACTTCCAGAAGTCTGTTCTAGGCCTCGGAGGCCCAGGCCTGCATCCAATTAGAGAACTGGTTGTTCAGGTAGTTCAATCCCACCACTGAGTCCAGCCCACTGCTCAAGCAGGAGAACCTAGTTCGACTTCTAGAACCAGTTCAGCTACAAAGTAAAGTTCTTACATGGGCTTACCGATGCCTGCCCGTTACTGCTCGTACTGCTGCATTGCAGACTCTTCAAGGGCAACTCCCCCTAGATCTCATTGCAGTGGTATGAATAGTGCCAAGAATGGATCCAATGAAACAGACTAGACTTGCAGAGGGAGCCCCAGATTGATCACAAGTCAGTGCCAACGAAGGACTTTCCGTCTTACTTGAGATCTATGCTCGAGGAAGAGATAAGGCAGAGAGGCACAAAAGAAAGAATTATTTTCGTCGGCCAGATAAAAGAGTTGATAAATCAAGCCTTTGACTGAACAGAAATGTCCCTCACCTGTCTGGGTGTTATAACTGGGTTTTGGCACAGCAAAGCATGGATTACTAATGTCTGCTTTCAGGGAAGGCACTGTTGTAAGATGACAGCTTGACTGGGATATTTCCTTTAGATAAAATGTCCTGTGTCATCTGTCATTAGACTTGAATGCTTCTGGCTGCTCGGGTGACTTAGTGTGAGTGCAAAATTGGGTATTTTTTTTTTCTTCCTTTTTTGGCTGAAATATAGATAGAGCGAGATAGAGATGATAGAAGAGGATGTTGGAAGGCTGATTGCAGGTATTTCATTTGCAGACGAGAAATGCTTATCCACCGTCAAAAAATCTTGGACTCGGAGCCTAATTTGTGCTAGACCTCCCCAGTTATTCCTTTTATTTCATCCAATGTGAAAATGGGAACTTCTAGTAGAATTGGGCTAGGTAAAAACAAATTATCAGGATGGATTGTTGCGCAACGCGCAACTTTTGGAAGCAGCAAAAAAATGTATTATTAAAAAAAAAAAAAATACACGGCAGCAGCTACTAGAAAAGAAATGTCAAACACAAGGCCTGGGGGCCGGATCCGGCCCGTGAAGTCGTTTCATGCAGCCCGCGAAGCCATCCTGGAAACAGTGAGGAAGCAGCCCCCACTGCCTTGGCCCTGGCCCAGAGACCCTCCTCCTGCCAGAGACCCCCAGATCTGTCCCACTCCTGCCCAGGCCCCCATAGGCACCCTTGATGCCAACGATGTAGAGCTGGCCATGCCCACCCAGTAGGCCACACCCACTCTAGCCATGCCCACCCAGTAGGCCACGCCCATCCTGGCCATACCCACCCGGCCCCCTGAGGGCAACCGCAATGCTGATGCGCCCCTCAATGAAATTGAGTTTGACACCCCTGTCCTAGAAAGAAAAGCAACTCTGATGGTCGTCATTACAACAGTGAAGATCTTTATAGCATGTCAGAAAGTCAAGGTCTCTTTATAAGCAATTGAGCAAGATCCCTGGATTGTCTGATGACCCCAAAATAGTTGTGAAGTTGACCTGGGATCTGCCAGCAGAAAGTACAAATTTCATTCCTAAAGCTTATGAAGAAATGGAAATGAACGTCTCTTACTTGTTGTGAATAAAGACATCCGTTCCAGAATAACAAATCAAAATGGCATATTTTAAGGTGTTAGCAGTGTGTTTTCTTATCAACTGTGAGATAGATATTATTAGTGGGGAAAAAACAAACACACACAACACTTAGGACCTGGGCAGAGAGAGAGAGAGAGAGGAAGAGGAGGAGGAGGAGAAAGAGAGAGAGGTGTGTGTGAGAAAGAGAGAGGGGGAGAAGAAAAAGAGAAGAAAAAGAGAAGAGAGGGAGGGAGGGATATAAGAGAAAAAGAGAGAAAGAAGGAAAGAAAGGGGGAGGGAGGGAGGGAGGAAGGGAGGGAGGGAGAGAGGAAGGGAGGGAGAGAGGGAAGGAAAGGGAGAGGGAGAGAGAGAGGGAGGGAGGAGAGGAAAAAGAGAGAGAGAGAGACAGAAAGAGAAAGAGAGCGAGAAAATGATTATGTCTACCAAGGCAATGCTCCTCAAACTCAGATGAAATCCATTTTTTTTTCCCCCCCAAGTTAATTTAACCAAACTGGAAGAAGTTTCCCAATCAAATGTATAAGTTAAAAAGGATAAAAACCACAATTGATCCTCATCGTTGATGCTCATCATGAGCACATGCCTCAACTTCAAATGTAGTTTTATCATCTTCAATAGAAAAGTCATTGATGAATGCTAATTGGAAGCCTCTTTTGGACTTTTCATGTGAGACAGGAGGGAAAATAATGAAATTATAATATATGGATTTGATGATTAGCAGACACTAATAGGCTATAAAAATGGTGCTATGTTGTAACTACAGAGTAAGAATTCACTGTAATTTTCTTTCATATCTGCTTTTATATCGGAAGCCATTCCTTTTTTTATGATTATTATTATTTCTGTTTCCTTATTTCTTATTTTACTGCGTTGTGTTCTCTCTCAGAGACTCCTTTATTTTCTTCTATTCTTTTTCTTGATTATTGGTTCTTGTTGACATTTATCTTTTTGTTTCACCATTTAAGAAAGCTATGGAAAAGACACAAAAGTACATAGAGTAAATTTTTGTGACGAGAGCAAAATGGGTGAAGATCAATCAGAAGATCGATCAATCAAAATACAGCCGGAAGGGACCTTGGAGGTCTTCTAGCCCAATCTCCTGCTGAAGCAAGAGAATCCTACACCATTTTAAACAAATGCCTGTCCAGTCTCTTCTTAAAAACCACCAGTGATGAAGCATTCACCAATTCTGGAGGCAGGTTGTTCCACTGGTTAATTGTTCTAACTGTTAGGAAGTTTCTCCTTAGTTCTAGGTTGCTTCTCTCCTTGACTAGTTTCCATCCGTTGCTTCTTGTTTTGTCTTCTGGTACTTTGGAGAATAACGTGACCCCCTCTCCTTTGTGGCAGTGCCTCAAATACTGGAATATGGCTATCATGTCACCCCTCTTTCTTCTTTCCTTTAGACTAGCCAAACCCAAGTCCTGCAGCCGTTCTTCGTAGGTTTTAGTCTCCAGGCCTTTAATCATCTTAGTTGCTCTTCTCTGCACTTTTTCCAAAGTCTCAACATCTTTTTTGTACTATGGTGACCAAAACTGGTTGCGGTATTCCAGGTGTGGCCTTACTAAGGCTTTATAAAGTGGCACTCAGACTTCATGTGATTTTGATTCTATGCATCTGTTTATACAACCCAGGATTGTATTAGCTTTTTTTGGCTGCTGCCGCACACGGCTGGCTCACCTTTAAGTCACTGTCCACTAGGACTCCAAGGTCCCTCTCACAGTTACCATTTTTGAATCAGGTTTGAGACGAGAAAGCAGACGCTTCTTGCCCTGCTATTAATGTACTCTTTTTATCTCTCGGAGATGGTGGTTTGCACCCACCAACTACCCCACAAGAAAGACTGAAAACATGAAAATGTTTCACTATGATTTGGCTGGACTTCACTTGAGAGTTAGATAGTAGAATATCAGCTACAATTCCAGAGGGGGTGGGGGAAACACTGGCAGAGCTTCTTTTTTCATAGAAGGCTCAGAACGGAGTTCCGGCACCTTTTTTGGATGGAACCTTGTAGGGTAGGCAAGGTGGGTTGTATGACATGTGTGAGTTCCGGCACCTTTTTCTTTTACAAAAAAAGCACTGACCACTGGTACTGTAATATCCCAGCCTACGTTTTATATTTACATTTCCACCGATCTTCTATTTACAAAGCGAAGGGATGCAAGATTTGGATAGATTTTACAAAATAGGGGAAAAGGGGAAATCCTATGGATTTATTACTCCCTATAGTTTGAGCTCAGGCTGTCAAGTCAATGAATTACAAGGCAAAAAAAGTGTGTGTGTGTGGTGGTGGGGGGAATGCTCAGAACACTACTGAGCTTCAGCTACAGGGAAGATATTTTGTAAAGCTGTGGTCTTCAGGGTCCAACTCACCACAGCTTCTATAATTTATTTATGTACAGTATTTGTTTTACTGAGAGACAGGTTGTACGAGGGTTAAACCATCAGCCTAGACACCAGAAGACCCGCATTTTTAGTCTCACCCTGGGCAAAAAGCCAGCTGGATGACCTTGGACCAATCTCTCAGTCCTGGGATGGAGATAACGGAAAACCACTTTTGAATATCCTTGCCAAAAAAACAGCAGGAAGCCAGCAAGAGTCCAAAACTGACTTGAAGGCACCAAATATACACATAGACATTACATATTTCTGTGCCACGGTAAATCATAACAACTTTGGGCACCTTATGTAGGAAAAAAAAAACAACACCAGGTAAAAGATACCCAATAGAAAAAAAAAATATTTTTAATAAAATCAAATGGACTGAAATAAACAAATTGGGGATGGGGGTGGGGAACGCACACCAAACAATAAAAAGATAACCAAAAAAAAGTGCTGAATTATCTCCAGTAAATGGGTCAAATGGCTTCGTTACCTCTTTTTTTTTTAAAAAAAAAAAAGTATTGTATTTATATGATTAGGGTTTATGTAGTTTTATATTTTTAATAATGTAAGCCATTCAGAGTTACTAGGCGCGGTAAGAGGGGCAACCAATACATTTTAAAATAAATGTTGTTGTTGTTGTTGTTGTTAGTTGCGAAGTCGTGTCTGACCCATCGCGACCCCATGGACAACATTCCTCCAGGCCTTCCTGTCCTCTACCATCTTCTGGAGTCCATTTAAGCTCACGCCTCCTGCTTCAGTGACTCCATCCAGCCACCTCCTTCTCTGTCGTCCCATTCTTCTCTTGCCCTCGATCTTTCCCAGCATGAGGCTCTTCTCCAGTGAGTCCTTCCTTCTCATTAGGTGGCCAAAGGATTTGAGTTTTAGCTTCAGGATCTGGCCTTCTAAAGAGCAGTCAGGGTTGATCTCCTCTAGGACTGACCGGTTTGATCGCCTTGCAGTCCAAGGGACTCGCAGGAGTCTTCTCTAGCACCATAGTTCAAAGGCCTCAATTCTTAAAATAAATCCATTTTGTCAAAGACTGAGATCTGGTTAGTTAGTAAGGATGGGCCCTTTTTATCTTTCCCGCTGGAAACGAAGCTTTTCAACTTAGAAGAGAGGAGATCAAATGTACCAAATTAGAGTTTGTTTTCCTAAGATTAGACAGAACAGGTCCTGTTCCTCACAAAAGACACCTCTGTGAACAATGTAAACCTTACGAACAAGGTATTTATTTGCTACAGTGACCGAAAGGCTTCCAGCTGCAGTGATATGAAAACTTGAACATTATTCTAAGATTTGTAACAATTGTTTTTTCTCTCCCCCCCCCCCCCCCCTTTAATTCAGTTTCCCCTTTTTTTTTTTTTTTTTTTTTGCCTTCCAGATACGGATACAGCACAGGAGGCCCCATCATCAGGGTTTTATAAACAATAATCATCTTTCTGTATTTTCTGAGTGATCTAGAGATGACATCAAACAATGTACTGGAGGCAGGTGATTAGCCAGTATCTTTTCTCCTCTTTCATAAGGTAAAAATAACAGAGATAAAAGGAACATCTCTTTTAGAAAGCAGTATTTTCAAGGCGGCGGTCCCATAGAAAAAGCCCACGTTGGAAAAAATCAGTAAGTATTGTTGAAATGATGAATCACCTCCGTAATCTATTTATCTGCATGTTCCTGTAATTCCTTTGAAGTCTGTATCTTAAGGAATAATATGTACTAGAGTCCCTTGAAATAAGTTCATTTTTTTCTCCCTTTGAAATCAATGTACTGTTCCCCCCTCTCTCTTTTGTAATCCTATCCACCACCCCACCTACCACCCCTTTAATTTTATCAGTATCTCTGCTTTTATAGTGAATAACACTGGATAACATTCTGACAGGCAAGAAAATCCAAAGACAAAATATTGAGTTTTCTTAAATTTTGTGTAGGAAGAAAAATCAAAGGGTTTTTTTTTTTTCCCAGGAGGCAACTGGACTTTCTTGGTTTTCTTTGAAGATGTTTCGCATCTCATCCAAGAAGATTCCTCAGCTCTGACTGGATGGTGGGGAATGGAAGGATTTATACTCCTGGCAGACATTTGTGTTCTTCTAGAGAGCCGTTGAGGCCCACCTTGAGGTTTATCTGTGACCTAGATGACTGAGAATTTCCCTAGACTTATAAGAAGAAAACCAAAGTTGGGCCCACCATCAGTGAGCACTTGAGTGTAGGGATGGGATTCTCTAAGTATGGCTGGAGAGACGTCTGGGGTGAACAAGAAGGAGATGTTATATCTTCTGCTCAAAGTCACAAAATCAAACAATGATGTATCTTCTCAATAAATTGAGATTGATTTGATGGTCCTGCTTATATACAGAAATCATTTCTTCTGAACCAGTTTATGCTATACAAGATCTGATGCTGTTAGTTTCCAACCTGGTGGAAATGGCGAAGATTTCAGCATATTTGAAAGACCATTCGCAACAACAATATATTGTGGAGTGGAAAAAATGGATTGATTACATCCAGAATAAATATGGGACTAAAAAGTTTCATCTAGCATTTGAATAAGTATATTGCTTGTAGTCAACTTATAAGAGCTAAAGTGCGAGAGACTTAATAGTTTATTGTTATTAGTATATGGGAGTTTATGATTGTTTTTTTTTACTTTTATACCTTGTATTCAGCTCTGGGAAGTCGGGGAGGGGGGAGGGGGGAAGGGGAGGGCGAGAGGGTGGGATAGGGTTGGGAAGGGAGGGAGGGGGTGGGGGATGGGATGTTAAAGATAAAATGTATTGAAAAACTTTTCAATAAAAAAAAAAAAAGATCTGATGCTGTTGATGCATTCTACTCAACTGAGATGGCTTCTAGTGCTTCATAAATTGGATCAAAGTGTCAGATTTTGCTTGAGCTCCCATTCACCCAGGTCTCTATACCCTGGGATTGGATGTCAGTGAAATACATTCTTTTCATCTGCAAACCCACATCTGGAAACATAGCTTCTATGGAACCTTTGTTCCGGAATGTAGAGCTATGGAAACAGAACTGGGTTCAGACACCATTCTAATAGATGACAATGGATGTTGAATTAAACATAAAGCGAAAGAAAGGAACTGGGGGGGGGGGGGCTTATGTTTTGTAGTATGTGAAATCTGGACTACACTTTAACTAAATTGTTTTTCTTGTTCCAAACAACATACGCAAAAATAGAGGAAGAATTATTTGAAGATCCAAATGCACTGACTTGGAAAGTTACTTGGCAAAGGAAGAAAGCTAGAGTAAGACTGAAGAAAATGCTAAGAAGTTTGAATAAGGGATGCTTTTGGTTACCCAAATATAACTTGCTTTGAAATTATAAATGACTGGGATATTTTGAACATGGATGGGAAATAAAAATTGGATACATAGGATACTGACTGAATAAATGGATATTGAGCGCAAACACAATTAAGATATGTTTTGGTTGGAAAAGATATTTTAAACTGATATTATTGATACTATTAGAAAACTGTAACAAAGATGCTGATATTCAACTGTATATTTATTAGCAATAATAAGAATTGTATTTGCTTAGTGTGGAAAAATGTCTATTACCGGAAGAAGAGAGGATGTATTGGATGGGGTAATATTGGATTTAGTTTGAAGAAGCTTACGTGTACCACAGAATTACTAAGGGACCCAGTCAACACAATGTCCACTTGATTGTAAAAATAGAAAATTAATAAAATATTTATAAAAGAAAGAAAAAACTGAACTACCATATTTTTTGGACCATAAGACGCACCTGACCATAAGACGCACCCAGTTTTTAGAGCAGGAAAACAAGAATTTGGATTCTACTTTTATGCCCTGGGAGCAGCTTGCTTTTCAAACCTCTGATAAATAAAAGAAGGGGAAATGTGCTACAAAGGCGTGTCCCGCGGAGTCCTTCCCAAGCGACGCCTGTGCTCCACCACTACAGAAAAAGAAGCGCTGCATTTCTCACCAGTGCAGGCAGCCCGGGTCCTGTGAGAGGATGAGTGGGAATGAAGCAGCCCTCGGTTCTGTGCTGCAGAAAAGCCGCAAGCACCGGTGTCGCCTGGGCTCCTGCCTGGCTCACTTGCTTGCAGAAAAGAGGCTGCTTGCTAAATGAGCTGGGCAGCAGTCCGGGATCAGCATTTCTGAGTGGGATTTCTCAGCGCGACTCAGCTGATCCTAGGCTCACTTAGCAAGCAGCCTCTTTTCCGCAAGCAAGTGAGCCGGGCAGAAGCCCGGGATCAGCTGAGTCGCACTTAGAAATCCCATTCAGAAATGTTGATCCCGGGCTCCTGCCTGTTGAGACTCCGGATTTGAGCCGCGGACCAAAGGAGAACAGCGCTAATCAGGTGGGAGGCTGGGAGTCCAGATCCGATGCCACCGGCCAGCTGGAAGTCCCGGCGGGCAGCCTCACTGCCGCCGAACAGCCAGGAGCATCGGCAACCTTCTCTCGTGGCCGCCAGTCACCTGGGAGTGCTGGTGCTTTTGAGCAGGAGCGGCTGTCAAGCCCCAGGCTCCCAGCTGACTGGCAGCCCCCAGAGAAGGTTGCCGATGCTCTCAGTTGTTTGGTGGTGTTGGGGCTACCCGCTGGGACTTCCAGTTGGCTGGCGGCATCAGATCAAGAATCCCAGCCTCCCACCTAATCAGCGGTGTTCTCTTCTGGTCCGTGGATAAAATCCAGTGTCTCAGCCTCCCAGCGGAGCGATGGGGGAGGAGCAGAATCTGGGGCACCACATCTTCGGACCATAAGACGCACCTGTTGTGATTCAGGGTCAGCCTGTGGGTTCGGCAGTTGGGTCGGACGATTCAGAGAAGGAGGAGGGGGGTGTTGGAAAGCCTGCAGAGGGTAGCCCTGAGGCTTCGCAGAGCCCTCAGCCAGGCCCCTCCCATCTGGTTACTACGCAGACCCAGCTGTGTGACCCTCACAGCGTGGATGAAGATGACCCACAGCTGGCCCTGTTCAAGGACGCCCGACGCAGGAGGTAGTCAATCAGGAGTAAACAGAGGAAGGCAATGGGGCACCTCAGAAGGAGGCAGAGAGAAGCCACGCCTTGAACTGTTTAAAAGGGGAATTGTGGGAGAGCTGGTTTGCTGAAGGCAACCGTTTGAATAGCTCCTGTTTCATGGTTCGTGTCTTGTTTTGCTCTGTTTGCTCTGTTTTATATTAATAAATTTGGCAGGCTTAGTTCCAGCCTCTTGCCCTTTTGTAAAGGTGTTGTCCCTGCCTTTTCTGCAGGGCCGGTAGTAGGCTGGAACAGAACAGCACCCTCGTTTCCCCCACAAACTTTTTTTGGGGGAAAAGTGTGTCTTATGGTCCGAAAAATACGGTACCCTTTTCCATTGATACCACTGAGGCTGAGCGATATGAAAGGACAACTGAGTCATTTGGGCCCTTAAAGCTTTTCCTGCCTTGGGATTAATGAAGAAGGCTTTGCAAATCCTGCTCACCTTCCAGTTGCCTTGGCCCAAAAAGCCTGTCTGGGTTTCAACCATCTCCCTTTTGAGATGCTCTATGTGAGGACAGCGGTTAATTTTCAGCTTGGTTCACTTTCAGAGAGCACGATAACATCATTCTTCTTCCACTTTTGCACATATGCAGTCATTTATTTATTTATTAGCTTTGACTGAAAATTACTATTTTTCATCCTAAACTGTCTTAAGCCCTTCAGGTCAGTTTGCATCCAGAATTTCCAAAAATTGCTTGGATGGTTTCACGTAAGAAGCCATTCATGTTGTTTTTTTATTCCCTTAGAGGCCTGTTCTGTTCCAGCCTACGACCGGCCCTGTTTGTGTGTCAAGGACAACCCCTTTTTTTCTTTTTACAGTCAATAGGCTGGGAAAACCCAACCCAAATTTATTTACAGTTCAAACAAAAAAGCAACAGAATATTTCCTTCAGTAAATGAATTAAAATATCAGACAAGAGTCAACAAACAAGAGTTAAACAGAAGTATCAAGAACAGACCAGGATTCTCTTAGAATGTCTCCAAATGGTTGCCTTCAGCAACTAGCCCCACCCACACCTTCCCCTTTTATTATCAGTCCCATGGCATGGTTTTTCACTGCCTTCTCCTCCTCTCATAAAGTTGCTTCATTGATTTTCTCTGCTTGGCTCTGCTGGATTGCCTTCTCCTTCTAGTGTCTCTGAACAGATTCAGCTGTGACTCTTCTGAGTCCGACACCTCGTACTGACACAGCTGAGCCTCATGAGGAACATGACTGGAGGGGCCAGGCTGAGAGTCCTGCAGTGTATCAGAGCCTCACTCTGACACCAAAGGCTCTCCAAACACACCCCCCCCTCCTCCTCCTCCTCAGATTCATCGGACTCAGCTGTTGGGAGCACAGGCTGACACTGAATCACAACAAGGCCTACATCAAGGCTACTCTTGGAAAACTCTCACTATCTAGGAAAGGTAAAACTTTCCTAGATGTTTTCCTTCTAGCACCAACTCTTCTAAAGATTTATATTGAGAAAATTGCCTCCCACACCTTCTAACACAGAAGAAAGGAGGATTTGTTTTGCTGCACTGGTGACCTCTGTATATCTATGTGGGCAGAAGTTATAGCAAGCAAGGAAACCTTCTCAGTTAGCTGGGGATCTGGGGATCTTGATATGTTTGTTTGGTTTGTGAAACCTGCCAGTCTTTAGCTAACTTTGGATGACCTCCAAAAAAACCCAACAACAACAGGATATTACCTTTTCATGTGAATGGGAGTCTACAGAGAAGAAAGGAGCAAAGATCTATTTACATTCTCCGGCCAAGAAAACTACAGGGATGGTTGAGAGCTTCAGCTGGATTCAGGGGAAAGTTCACCATCCATAGTGAATAAACATATTTTTAATCTAAATATTGTGGAGTCAACTAGGATAGAACATGGAGCTATCTGGGAAAACCAGCTAGAAGCTGTAACTGCATGAATAGTTGTGGAAACATCCTGCTACACTATGTTCAGGTAACACCACTGCTCACTGAATCATAGTGATTTTTGGGTGCAGCTCAAGTTGTTGGTTGTCACCTATACAGTCTTTCATGGTAGGGAGTGTGTCTACTTTCAGGATCGGCTCTCTCCATGCTTCTCTGCTCATCCCTCATTCTACAAGATTTCTTAACTGCATCTGAGATAGTTCTTCCTTAGCAAAAATTGTTCTGAATGCTGAATGCTATCCTAGGAAAACTCTGTGCAATCTCAAACATCTCTGTTGCGGCTGTACAAAAAAGCATAGCTCATTTCCTTCCATTGTTGCTTCTCCTCAAGTTACCTAATCTTATTCTGTATGTTCTCTGTTATTTATTTATTTATTTATTTATTTATTTGTTTGTTTGTTTGTTTGTTTGTTTGTTTGTTTATTTATTTATTTAATTTGTATACCGCCCCTATTCCCGTAGGACTCAGGGTGGTTTACAGGGCAGTTAAAACCATAAAATGCAAAAATTAAAATCAATTAAAACAATTAATTAAATTCAATCCCCAAGTAAATTTAAAACCCAATTAAAATTAAAAACCCCTCAGTCTGGGCCAAACAGCACGAAGAGCCAAGTTTTCAGGTCCCGGCGAAATGAGCGAAGGTCGGGGGCAGTCCTAACTTCTTTAGGTAGTTGGTTCCATAGGGCAGGTGCACCCACAGAGAATGCGCTTCCCCTGGGAATAACCCGTCGGCATTCATTAACCGGCGGTACCCTGAGAAGGCCCTCCCTGTGGGAGCGCACAGGACGATGGGAAGATGATGCCGGAGAGTCTATGGAGAGTCTCCATCATCCAGGTCATGGTTGTCCCAAAGTTGCTTTTTCAAAAGGTAACTGGACCTTCTATGTTTTTTTTTTCCTTGAGGACATTTTGCTTCTCCTCCAAGAAGCCTCTTCAATTCATTCTAAGGGTGTCCATCCCAAAGTGCATAGCTAAACGTCCATGGAGATTCTCAGTCATCCAGGTCATGGTTGTCCCAAAGCTGCTTTTTCAAAAAGCAACTGGACTTTTGAAAACAAAAGGACATTGTTTTTCCATTATCATCATCGTCATCATCATCATCATCATCATCATCATCATCACCATACTTGGAAGGTACCTTCAAGTTTGTCTAGTCCAGTTTTCCAATATCTCAGGGGCTGCCCCAAAGAAGAGGGAGTCAAGCTATTCTCCAAAGCCCCTGAAGGCAGGACAAGAAGCAACAGATGGAAACTAACCAAAGAGCGAAGCAACCTAGAACTAAGGAGAAATTTCCCGACAGTGAGAACAACTAACCAGTGGAACAACCTGCCTCCAGAAGTTGTGAATGCTCCAACACTGGAAGATTTTAAGAAGAGACTAGACAGCCACTTGTCTGAAATGGTATAGGGTTTCCTGCCTGAGCAGGGGGTTGGACTAGATCACCTCCAAGTTCCCTTCCAACTTTTTATTATTATTATTATTATTATTATTATTATTATTATTATTATTA
>JAKJMR010017697.1:46991-57858 GCA_024449315.1 Daboia siamensis | reverse complement strand
TAGAATAGAATAGAATAGAATAGAATAGAATAGAATAGAATAGAATATTGGAATGGAATGGAATGGAATGGAATAGAGCTGGAAGGGACTTTGGAGGTCTTCTAGTCCAGCCCCCTGCTCAAGCAGGAGAACCTATACCATCTCAGACTAGTGACTGTCCAGTCTCTTCTTAAAAACCTTCAGTGATGGAGCGCCCATGATTTCTGGAGGCAAGCTGTTCCACTGGTTAATTGTCCACAAGGTTAGGAAGTTTCTCCTGAGTTCCAGGTTGCTTTCTCTTTGATCAGTTTACAACCATTGTTTCTCATCTTTCCCTCATCACACACCCCCTCTTCTTTTTGGCAGCCCCTCAAATACTGGAATGCTGCTATCATGTTGCCTCTGTTTCTTCTTTTCCTTAGACTGGCCAAACCCAAGTCCTGCAGCCGTTCTTCATATGTTTTAGTCTCCAGGCCTCGAGACTAAAACATGAAGTCTCAAGCCTTGGTGGAGCAGAGGGCTAATGCCTCCTTAAGTAACACCAGCTGCCTGCAATTAGTGCAGGTTCGAGTCCCACCAGGCTCAAGGTTGACTCAGCCTTCCATCCTTCCGAGGTAGCTAAAATGAGGACCCAGATTGTTGGGGGCAATAAGCTGACTTTGTAATAATGCCGCTTGGGTGTGTGTGTGAAAGCCCTAATAAGAAGGCATTTACATAGAATGAAGGCTACTGCTAAGCTTGTAAGCCGCCCTGAGTCTTCAGAGAAGGGCGGGATATAAATGTCATAAAAATAAAATAAATAAAAAATAAATCTTAATCTAGTTCACCCTTTACACTAAGGGTATACTATAACTCACAATCTCCTAGCTTTTAGGGTCCAGCTCGGTGCCTTAATCACTACATCAAACTGGCCCTTGGAGTATGGGAAATAATTAAGGGGGCATCAGAGAATAAGAAGCAAGAGCTATATTCCCATTTTATTTTTCTCTTCCACATTAAGCGGGGAGGAAGGCAAGATGCATTGCTCCCAATACGTTGTTCCATTAGACCAAACAAATACAAAAACAATCAGGCTTTTGCTCGGCATTACACGCTGTTCATTTTGAAAGCCACAAAACTTTTGCATACTTGGCGGGAACTCAAAAAGGAAAGGAAGACATTGGGGCTCTATTGATTACGTGAAGGAACCACCGGGCAGGGATGAATTCCGTTTTCATCCACCGATTCATCTAGGAGGTGACATCTTTACTTTACCTAAAGGTAAAGGTAAAGGTTCCCCCGCACATGCGTGCTAGTCGTTTCCGACTCTAGGGGCCGGTGCTCATCTCCGTTTCAAAGCCGAAGAGCCAGCGTTTGTCCGAGGACTTCTCCATGGTCATGTGGCCAGCATGACTAGACGCCAAAGGCGCACGGAACGCTGTTACCTTCCCACCAGAGTGGTCCCTATTTTTCTACTTGCATTTTTTACGTGCTTTCGAACTGCTAGGTTGGCAGAAACTGGGACGAGTAACAGGCGCTCACTCTGCTATGCGGCACTCGGGATTCGACCCGCCAAACTGCCAACCTTCTGATCGACAAGCTCAGCATCTTAACCCACTGAGCCACTGCGTCCCTTTTTACTTTACCTACTTTTATACTATTTCCTCCTTGTGATACAGGTCCATACATTTCATTAACATCGCTTAAAATGTATTAAAGGGAATTTTAAGCTGGCAATTGTTACCGGGCTGAATCAAGCAGGCATTGTTTATTTGCAAGCAGAGTCTTCACGGGTGTATTGTGTTAGATCAGGGGTAGGCAACTTTGGCTCTTTTATGACTCGTGGACTTCAATACCCAGAATTCCTCAGCCAGCATGGCTCAGCTTGGAAACCTCTCCCTTTCCCCTCGGCGTGGCTGGCTCAGGAATTCTGGGAGTTGAAGTCCACGAGTCATAAAAGAGGCAAGATTGCCTACCCCTGAATTAGGGTAATAGACTTCAACTCCCAGAATTCCTGAGCCAACTTGGGGAAAACTTTGGCCCCTTCATGACTCGTGGACTTCAACTCCCAGAATTCCTGAGCCAGCATGGCCCAGCTGGGAAATCTCTCCCTTTCCCCTCAGCGTGGTTGGCTCAGGAAATCTGGGAGTTGAAGTCCATAAGTCATACAAGAGGCAAGGTTGCCTACTCCTGGGTTAGATGATCAGGGTCTCTTGTCATATTAGGATTTAATGATAGACTGCTCCTGTTTTTTATTGGTGCACCTGAAAACATTTACTGGCCAGAAAAAGAAGGAGGGAGTGTCATTTTCATGGGAGCAGAGAGGGGTGGGGAGTGGGAAATGCACAGCCAGATTCATAATTTCTCTGGAGTCCTTGCCGTCATTTTTTTTTTAAGAGCAATTTTATTAATCCTTAGAATTATGGAACAAATGTACGCCTCAGCGCAACATGACTTTGCTGGTTTTTACTCTGTTCCAGTTCAAGCCTCCTTGCAAATTGGATGGAATTCAGGTAATATTTCAGTATGAAGGAGTTAATTTACCTCGCTGCACAGCTGAAATGGGTCCTGTGCGAGTTCATATGTTGGGATGGACAAACCCTGGAGATTCCGTGACTCTCCGGGCACGTTTTACATTTCCCCTGTAAGTGTAAAAGGGTGCTTTCTACTTTAGGCTTCCTCCTCCTCCTCCTCCTCCTCCTCCTCCTCCTCCTCCTCCTCCTCCTCCTCCTCCTTCTCCTCCTCCTCCTCCTCCTTCTCCTCCCCCTCCTCCCCCTTTTCCACCCTCCTCCTTGATGGTCTTCCATTTAAACTTCTTTAAGATCAGCACATTTGGCTAAGTGATTTTGACCCTACTGATCCTTTTCAGAATTGACTTAAAAGTTGGGAAAAAGGAAGCTTCCTGGTTAGGAAAAGAAATGAAGAAAAGAAATGAGGATATGTCAGGAAATTAAAAATAACATGCTAGAATATAAAATATAATTTCTGACTCTGTGGGTCGGAAATTAGACTAAAATTAATTATAACTTACCATTTGCATGCTTAGAAGTCAGCTAATGAATGAATTTGTAAGGCTTTGGAGCGTAAAAGCTTAAGGGTTTTTGATCCTAACATTCCCTTGGTATGTTTATAAAAAGAAAGAATCACCCAATTGCATAATCCCACTATTTTCTTTGAACACATACTAGTTCAATGTTTCCTTTTGTTTTAGCTCTTTTTTTTTACAGCCATTCATTCTTCTATTTATACAGGAATTGTGCCATCAGCCTTGCAAAATATTATTATCCCCATACAACTCCTCCTTTCCTTTCATTGTTCAGTGATTTAAACAATATACTGGACCCACAACAGGTTTGTAACAATGTAGAGCAGGGATAAAACAGAAATAGATTATTTTATGTATAACGTGAGGATGACTGGATGAATTCATTTCGGAAACTTTGAAAAATTGCTTCATATGTGGATAGAGTCAGCTTTCAGTGAGATGGCTGGCACACAAATTTAATAACTAAGTAATGGAAAATAAATAAATAAAAACATAGAAAAGACTAGGGGGGACATGATAGCAGTGTTCCAGGATCTCAGGGGCTGCCCCAAAGAAGAGGGAGTCAAGCTATTCTCCAAAGCCCCTGAAGGCAGGACAAGAAGCAATGGATGGAAACTAACCAAAGAGAGAAGCAACCTAGAACTAAGGAGAAACTTCCTGACAGTGAGAACAATCAACCAGTGGAACAACCTGCCTCCAGAAGCTGTGAATGCTCCAACACTGGAAGTTTTTAAGAAGAGACTGGACAGCTACTTGTCCAAAATGGTATAGGGTTTCCTCCTGAGCAGGGAGGGAGGGGTTGGACTAGAAGACCTCCAAGGTCCCTTCCAACTCTGTTATTCTATTCTATTCTATTCTATTCTATTCTATTCTATTCTATTCTATTCTGTTCTGTTCTGTTCTGTTCTGTTCTGCTCTGCTCTGCTCTGCTCTGCTCTGCTCTGCTCTGCTCTGTTCTATTCTATTCTATTCTATTCTATTCTATTCTATTCTATTCTATTCATTTTAAGACATATTTTATGAATTGAAAACTGTAGCCACTATGAAGCTTTGTCATGGTTCCGACAGACGAAACCCTTCAAAAGATCTTTGAGGCATTGTTTTCCTTAAAGAATCTTTTGTTCAGGAAACAAAGTATCAGCACTACATAGCTGAACCCAAAAACTAAATTCCCCTCCCCTGGATACAAAGTAACAAGGTACAATTCCCACCCCCAATAAACAGTCTTAAATCACATTCCCAATTAGCTTGAAGCAAGGGCTTTCTCCCCAGCCCGCCAAACGTTATCAGCTCTGGAGCCAGTTTGTCCTTGGATTCCCATGGCAGAGTTGTTGTTATTGTTGTTGTTGTTGATGTTGTTATTATTTATTATGGCTAACTTAACTCTCATGGCAATCCCCCCTTCCCAGCACCAACTGATTCTAAAAGCACAGAGAAAATGGCTGCATTTTCATCCGTTGTCAAAGCAAGACCATCCAACGTTAGCAGCGCTGACATTTTGTTTTGCGTTTTCAGCAAGTGAAAAAAGGACAGTATTGGAAAAAGAAAATTACAGTGACATTGATGGCGTCCATCCTTCATCAGCTTCCCTTGTATGCCTGAGGTTCATGGCATTCATGATATCATATCAACACAGGTGTGAGGACATTTGCCTCCTCGTGTGAATATCCCTGCCTTGAACCCTTCCTATGATCTTCCGAAGTGTTTTTACAGACACTGATATTAACAACCAACATCGTTTGTGGGACTGAATGTCTTGAACCCTTTCCATCTCCATTCTTTCATAAACAATCACAGGCTGTATTCCCATGCAAGAGTTCCACGTGATGGAATGACTTGGTGGGGGGGGGGGAATCTCCTTTGGCTTTTTAATAGCAATGATACAACTTCAAGGCAGTGATGTAGACACCTGGACTGAATTTGGGAGAATTTGTAAGAAAATGCACACAGAACAATTCAGGTGATGGTTGGCAAGCATCAGCTAAACAATTCTTTCAACCAACAATCCACCTTATTGAAAGCACCAAAAGTCCTGCTAGTAATGTCAGATATTTCCCCCTCCCTATAATTTGTCTCTTTGTCAGTGACTTTCAAATTGTGTTTGCTATTTTAAAAGAGGAGGGACTAGTGGAAGGAAGAGGGGAAAAATATGTTTGCTATGTATGAGGAAGTGAGAGAAACAGATGGACAAGTAGACAGACAGCATATCCTAATTAAATTCAAGGATGAAGAGATAAAAGGATTGCAATATTATATAATACAGATACTGCAATAGGAAAGTCATAATATGCTACTAGTAGAATATTGTTTGCAGTTTGGAAAATCACACTACTATAATATTATTTGCAGTTTGGGAAGCCCTGAGGCAAGTGGTATAATACAATTTTTTATGCAGTACTAAAATGATCTCTTAGAACAGAACAGACATAACACTTGCATTTACTTGGAGACCCTGAAAATAAATAAACGTTTATTGACTTGATATTAACTTGCAAATGCAGTTTTGTTCTCAGGGCATTTTCAAAAGTATTTCTAAACATTTAAAGTAACCTCTGTCATGTCCACATTGCTAACCTAAAATGAATGAGGCATTCAGATCATCAGGTTTTTTGTTTGTTTTTAACTTAATATAAGAATACTGAATTTGCAATTCTGGAAATATTATTTGAAACCGTTAAGGAAGTGCACATTGCAATGCATATACCAAGGGAGAATATGTTTCTTAGGGGGAAAAAAGGATGCTTCAATTGAAAAATTGCTAGTGAAATGATAAAAAGGTAAAGGTAAAGGTTCCCCTGCACATGCGTGTTAGTCGTTTCCGACTCTAGGGGCCGGCGCTTGTCCCAGGACGTCTCCGTGGTCATGTGGCCGGCATGACTAGACGCCAAAGGCGCACGGAACGCTGTTACCTTCCCACCGGAGTGGTCCCTATTTTTCTACTTGCGTTTTTACGTGCTTTCGAACTGCTAGGTTGGCAGAAGCTGAGACGAGTAACAGGCGCTCACTCTGCTACGCGGCACTCAGGATTCGACCTGCCAAACTGTCGACCTTCAGATCGACAAGCTCAGCGTCCTAACCCACTGAGCCACCGCGTTCCAGTGAGATGATAGAAATATATAAATAGTGAGTGAAATCATTCTAGCACATTTTTCCCCCTTTGCAAGAATTATAAACAACCAGAGGTTTCAGTAGATAAGATGAGATAATGGGGTGTGGTGAGGCAAGCTATTCTCCAAAGCTCCTGAAGGCAGGGCAAGAAGCAATGGGTGAAAGCTAATCAAGGACAGAAGCAACCTAGAACTAAGGAGAAATTTCCTGACAGTTAGAACAATTAATCAGTGGGACAACCTGTCTATAAAAGCTGTGAATGGTCCAACACTAAGCGAGACGGTTGGGAAGCGAGTTTTGCCCCCATTGACAACCTTCCTTGCCACAACTGTGAAGTGAAGCACCCCAGTTATTAAGTTAGGGACAGGGTTGTTGCTTCCCCGTGGACTTTGCCAGTCAGAAAGTTGCAAAAGGGGAATCGCGTGACACACACACACACACGCACACACACACACCCTGTGACGCTGAAACCGTCAGAAGTCCAAGTCAGTTTCACTGGAAGTTTTTAAGAAGAGATTGGACAACCATTTGTCTGAAATGGTATATAGGTTCTCCTGCTTGAGCAGGAGGCTGGAGTAGAAGACCTCCAAGGTCCCTTCCAGCTTCTATTCTATTCTGTTCTGTTCTGTTCTTATCTTGATTAAAAGCGGCTTGGGATACTGTGCCACCCCTTGGAAGATTGAGAGTTTAATCCTAAGTAGCGGCAGATGTTTCTGTCCTGGGCACAAAGAAAAAATAACTCCTGAGAACTCCACATGGCATCAGGAAAGGCCTGCAGGCAGTAAATTCTCAACTCCATCCAGTCGCCCTGGCTCTACCCAAATTAAGGGATCACAGGGTCATTAAAAGGGAGTAGATAAATAAATTTCTTGATTCAAAGGGAAGTGTAAGCTGAATAAATGCTTCAACCTATCTATTACCATTCGCCACCATCCAGTCAGAGCCAAAGAAGCTTCTTGGATGAGAAGCAAAACGTCTTCGAAGGAAAAACAAGAAAGTTCAGTTGCCTCCGAAAAAAGCACCATTGGGACAACCAAGATCTGGAGGACTGAGAATCTCCATAGACTTTTACCTTAAGAGAAATGTTTCTCTTGTCACAGAATCTGGACTATGTTCCACTACAGAGATGAATTTTGGAGACAGCTTGATAAACTGTGAAAGACCGATTTACACTTCACAGAAAATGCAAATATTTTTTTTTAAAATCCCATTTATATCCCGCCCTTTTCCGAAGACTCAGGGTGGCTTACAATTTAAAGCACAAATCAACGTGCTTAGCAATAGCCTTCATTCTATGCATATGCCTGCTTATTAGGGCTTTCGGCCCCATCTCAAGCGGCATTATTACAAAGTCAGCTTATTGCCCCCGACAATCTGGGTCCTCATTTTACCTACCTTGGAAGGATGGAAGGCTGAGTCTGTCAAGGTATAAATCACCTTAGTAGAGGGCGAAGGACCATGCTTCAGAGGATGCATGATGTGCATGAAGGAAGGAAATAAAACACGACGCATAATCTTACTAAATACCTTTTAATTACAAAAATATAAAAACTAAATATATATTATAAAGAGAGCTAGCTGACTACATCCTAACATAACAGACAGTAACAGCAAAGTGAAAAACAATTAACAATAACTGTGAGAAACTTTTTCTAGACATGCGCACTAAACAGTCTGAAACCATAACATAACTGGTCATATGGGATTCACTATGGTTACCAGATAAGTGGTATCTCCACAGGTGCAGAAAGCAGGGAAAAATGTACAGTTAGAAATGAACTTTTCTCACGAACAAAAAAAACAAAAACGTGCAGTGACAGAGTCAACCTTGAGCCTGGTGGGACTCGAACCTGCACTAATTGTAGCAGCTGGTGTTACTTAAGAAGGCATTAGCCCACTGCTCCACCAAGGCTCTTTAGTTGTTTAACAAGCTCTAGAAAAACCTTGTGAGAATAAAATAAAGGAACACTGTCTCCTCTCTTGTTTGCTTGGATTCTTGAAGTGCTTAATTTATTTATTTATTTTTATTTATTTTAATTCCATTTATATCCCACCCTTCTCCGAAGACTCAGGGCGGCTTACAAGCTTAGCAGTAGCCTTCATTCTATGTATATGCCTGCTTGTTAGGGCTTTCACACACACCCCAAGTGGCATTATTACAAAGTCAGCTTATTGCCCCCAACAATCTGGTCCTCATTTTACCTACCTCGGAAGGATGGAAGGCTGAGTCAACCTTGAGCCTGGTGGGACTCGAACCTGCACTAATTGCAGGCAGCTGGTGTTACTGAAGGAGGCATTAGCCCACTGCTCCACCAAGGCTCTTAATAAACATATAAGGTAAAAAGAGAAGATTATAGAGGTAAAGATTTAAAAAAGAAACAAGATAAGTTAAGGGCTTTTGCAGATGGTGTTGGTTCTGGAAGATCTTTTTAAGAGAATGGAAATAGTCAAAAAAAAATTGTATATAATGTAGAATTAGAAAAATGGCAAAATGTATGGGAAAGAAATGATAAACTGACAATGTCAACTTCCCATAAAGAAAACCTATATAAAATGTTTTATAGATGGCACTTGCCACCAGCAAGATTAGCAAAAATGTTTAAAAATATGTCAGATAGACGTTGGAAATGTAAACACGGCTCAGGCGCGTATTCTCATGTGATAAAGTAAAGAATTATTGGAAAAAGATACATACTTGGCTAGAAAAGATGTTAGGAGAACATGTTGACTTTAAACCTGAACTTTTTTTATTATAATGTCAAAAAAGACTAACAAACAAATAAAACTTATACTTGACTTGCCACAAGAGCGGCAAGAATTATATTTGTGCAACACTGGAAAAATGAAGGAATATCATCAGATGAAGAAATAGTTAAAAAAATACTAGAATGCACAGAGATGGACAGATTGAATGAAAGACTGAATGAAAAAGAAACAATGGACTATTACCAAATCTGGGACTTATTTTACCATTGGCTAGAGGAAAGAACAAAGGATTAGGAAGTAAATATGTATTAGCGAATGTAAACTCAGACAGCACCTTGGTTGAAAAATTATTATTGTTTGTATGGGAGAAATGAATAAAAAAAGAAAATAGTCAAAGTAAAATAATTTGATGCATTAGCAAGTTTCAGGATTAATAAACAGAAGACAAAGATGTTAACAAAAATGTGAAAATAAAACATCAAAGAGAATTGATGAATAAAACGTGTTTTAAGATTGAGAAGGTAAAATATCTGGATGTCACTATGACTAATATGAACTATATGTTATTTCAAGCTAACTATGTTAAGACATGGAATGAATTTGTTTAAAAAATGTGAAGATGAAAGAAGTTACACGCTGGGAAGAATTTATGTGATAAAGATGAATATCTGCTAGAATGGTGTTTTCGTTTCAGATAATACCTGTTTTGACAAGTGATGCACCATTTAAAGATTGGCAGGAGGATATACCTAAATTTGTGTCAGAGGGAAAAACACAAGTTTAATATAAGGTGCTACAAGATGCAGAAGGAAAAAAAGAAGATTCAGTTTACCTGTTCTGAAATTGTATTTTGCAGTTTGCTGACTGGTTTGGATAAAAGAGTGGACGTCACTGAGGAACAGAAGACTTTGGAGTTAGAGAAATCCCACTAGTTTTGGTGAATCCAGCTTGGCCTCCTTAAAGTCCGGAAGATAGGCTTAAGATACACAAGGATCTTGACAGACTTGAACACGGGGGCGCTATCTAACAAAATGAAATTCAATGGTGAAAAAAGAAAGTTTCTACATTTAGGCAGGAAAAATCAAATGCTCAGGTACAGTATAGGTGGCACCTCGCTCAATAGTAGTAACTGTGAGAGGGATCTCGGAGTCATAGTTGGACAATCATTTAAAGAGGAGCCAGCCGTTTGCTGCAGCTGCCAAAAAAAGCCAACACAGTTCTAGGCTACATTCACACAGGGATAGAATCAAGATCATATGTTAAAACTGCTTCACAATGCCTTGAGAAGGACACACTTGGAATACTGCTTGCAGCTTTGGTCACCATGATGTAAAAAAAAAAAAAAATGTTGGGACTCTAGAAAAAGTGAGAGAAGAGCAACAAAGATGATTAGGGGACTGGAGGCCAAAACATATAAAGAACAGTTGTTTTGAATTGGTTATGTCTAGTTTTATGAAGAGAAGGACTAGGGGTGAGCTGATAGCAATCTTCCAATATCTCAGGGGTTGCAACAAAGACGTGGGAGTCAAGCTATTCTCCAAAGCACGCGAAGGGAGCAACGGATGGAAACTCATCAAGGACAGAAGCAACCTAGAACTAAGAAGAAACTTCCTGACAGTTAAAACAATTAACCAGTGGAACAACCTGCCTCCAGAAGCTGTGAATGCTCCAACACTGGAGGTTTTAAGAAGAGATTGGACAGCCGTTGGTCTGAAATGGTATAGGGTTTCCTGCTTGAGCAGGGAGTTGGACTACAAGACCTCCAAGGACCCTTCCAACTCTATTCTATTCTATTCTATTCTATTCTATTCTATTCTATTCTATTCTATTCTATTCTATTCTATTCTATTCTATTCTATTCCTTCAGATGATATTCTTGAGGAGGAGACTCCAAATTGGCTTTAAAATTAGGGGTTTAATGGCAATTGTCACGTCTGATCTCTTCTAATTTTACAGCTGAATTAGAAACATGCAATATATTCACAGCCTTCAAAATCTTACCAGGTAACCTATGAAAAACTTATATGCTATGGAGCAATGATCAGGCTA
>JAKJMR010017697.1:20667-32883 GCA_024449315.1 Daboia siamensis | reverse complement strand
AATAATAATAATAATAATAATAATAATAATAATAATAATAATAATAATAATAATAATAATGATGATGATGATGATGATGATGATGGTGATGATGATGATGATGATGATGATGATGTTGGAAGGTACCTTGGAGGTCCAAATCCATGCTCAGGCAGGGAACCCTATACCATTTCACACTATACTATTTCAGACAAATGATTGTCCATTCCCTTCTTAAAAATTTTCAGTGTTGGAGCATTTCACAGCTTCTGGTGGCAGGTGGTTCCACTGGTTAATTGTTCTAACTGTCAGGAAGTTTCTCCTTAGTTCCAGGTTGCTTCTCTCCTTGATTAGTTTCCATCCATTGCTTCTTGTCCTGCCTTCAAGTGCTTTGGAGAATAGCTTGACTCCCTCCTCTTTGTGTCACCCCTGGCCCTTCTCTTCATTAAATTAGACATAATCCGAGCAACCATTCCTTATATGTTTTAGCCTGCAGTCTACTAATCATCTTTGTTGCTCTTCTCTGTACTCTTTCTGGAGTCTTAACATCTTTTTTACATTGTGGTGACCAAAACTTGATGCACTATTCCAAGTGTTTTCTATTCTATTCTGTTCTGTTCTGTTCTGTTCTGTTCTGTTCTACATGACTAAGCTCTTTAAATCTTATCTTGAGGTACTTATGATGCAACTATTACCTGAAATAGTCCACTTTTCTAAGCTCTGCCTCTGATACTGTAACTCCAAAGATGAGCAAGTTTGTTTGAAATTGGGTCATATGCAACAAAACAATGAAATTTAAGAAATAAATGTTATATCATGTGATAAAGTTGAAGTTTACCTCTAGCTTGAGATCTGTATTTCTATCAAGTTCCTCCTTCTGTTATAAGGTAAAGGTAAAGGTAAAGGTTCCCTCGCACATGTGTGCTAGTCGTTTCCGACTCTAGGTGCCAGTGCATATCTCCATTTCAAAGCCGAAGAGCCAGCGCTTGTCCGAGGACGTCTCTGTGGTCACGTGGCCGGCATGACTAGACGCCAAAGGCGCACGGAACGCTGTTACCTTCCCACCATAGTGGTCCCTATTTTTCTACTTGCATTTTTACGTGCTTTCGAACTGCTAGGTTGGCAGAAGCTGGGACGAGTAACAGGCGCTCACTCTGTTACGCGGCACTCGGGATTCGATCCGCCAAACTGCCGACCTTCTGATCAACAAGCTCAGCATCTTAACCCACTGAGCCACCACGTTATAGTATTATTTAAATTGGTTGTTACAAAATTAATTACATTCCAAGTAAGAAGTCATGAAAATTGTTATGATTTTTTTTTTCCTCTCAGTTATGGTGTGAATGTCATAACATGCTGTTTCTATTTTATTGCAAACCATTTCACAGTTCATTTTGCAGTCCCAACAATTTTCCTAAAGCGGGGCCAATATGAAATGTTTGATAGGGCAGGAATGATCCCGAGAACTGTTATCCTGTTTCAGGATCTTTTTAATCAGGGTCCTTTAATCCTGCATATCACCTGAAGGCAGGACAAGAAGCAACAGATGGAAACTAATGAAGAAGAGAAACAAGCTAGAACTAAGGAGAAATTTCCTAACATTGAGAACAATTAACCAGTGGAACAATTTGCCTCCAGACGTTGTGGGTGCTCCATCACTGGAGGCTGGACTGCCACTTGTCTGGAATGATATGGGGTCTCTTGCTTGAGCATGGGGTTGGACTAGAAGGCCTCTAAGGTCTCTTCCAACTCTGTTATTCTGTTCTGTTCCTTCTCATTTGTTCCCATCAGCTTTTCTGAACTGGTATAAGGTCTCTTGCTTGAGCAGGGGGTTGGACTAGAAGACCTCTAAGGTCCCTTCCATCTCTCTTCCGAGGAATTTACTTTGATTTGGACAACACTGTCAGAGGCCAGTCAACGTCAATGCACATTAGAAGAGGCAAAAGTTTATAACGTATAATAAAAGCTGAACTAAAGTCAAGCAAAGTA
This sequence comes from Daboia siamensis, assembly GCA_024449315.1. NCBI lineage: Eukaryota > Metazoa > Chordata > Lepidosauria > Squamata > Viperidae > Daboia > Daboia siamensis. The sequence continues at coordinate 30,915 of JAKJMR010017697.1, read as the reverse complement.
TCCTCTTGCAATCTGAGGATGACTCTAGGCAAATGGTGATTTGTAGGCTCCATTACATGCCAAATGTTTTTTTTTGTATCTAGCCCTTGGCAGGGAGGGTGTCAAGGATAAGACGTAATCAGTCTTCAGAGATCTCTCTTGAAATACTGTGCCCTCTGCTCCCTTTGGGTGACTCATTTTTTTTTTTCTTCCAAGTTGTCAAGGGGCTGTTGATGAAAACTGATGACTTTCAAGGTCCGGTGACGAGTGGAGCATCGCAATACATGGTGGGAGGGAGAGAGAGAATTGTCTTGGGCTGTCACGCTAAACTCTCGTGAGTGATGGATAACGCTCAGCAAGCGATTGCTCCTTTAAGTCGCAGAAGTTACTCCCAAAGAGTTTTAAAAATAAATAAATAAAGCAAAATGCAGAGAACAATCTTTGGGACAATGTGAACCTGGAGGAGTGAGAATCTCCATCGACATGGAGGATGAACACCCTTCACATGGTGAAGGAGTATGAATGGATTTCCAGAAAACATTGGTGACTATAGGAACCATTTGCACTTCAGTTTGAGATGCAGACCACACTGACTCATCCCCAACAGCCTGTGTCTGTCTTCAACCATGAAGGGACACAGGGCATAAAGCATCCTCCACACACCCATTTGCACCACTCAGGTGACCCTGAGGACACAGGTAAACCTCCAAGTGGCCTCAATGAGTCTCTGAAAGAAGGCAAATGACCAGCTTTCTGCAAGGAGTATAAATGCTTCCATTCCCCACCATCTAGTTGGAGCTGAAGAAGCTTCTTGGATGAGAAGCGAAACATCTTCAAAGAAAAACAAGAAAGTCCAGTTGCCTCCTGAAAAAGCATCTTTGGGGCAACCATGACATGGATGACAGAGAATTTCCAGCAACATTTAGCTATGCCCTTTGGGATGAACTGCCTTTGAATGCTGTAGGAGTATGAAAGGATTTCCAGAAAACATTGAGGACTACAGGAACCATTTGCACTTCAGTTTGAGATTCAGACAACACAGACTCATCCCCAACAACCTGTGTCTGTCTTCAACCATGAAGGGACCCAAGTCAGAAAATATCCTGCAGCCAAGAAAGCTCCACACCCATTTGCTCCACTCAGGTGACCCTGAGGACACAGGTAAACATCCAAGTGGCCTCAAGGATTCTCTAAAAGGATGCAAATGACCAGCGGTCTGCAAGGAGTATAAATCCTTCCACTCCCCACCATCCAGTCAGAGCTGAAGAAACTTCTTGGATGAGAAGCGAAACGTCTTCAAAGAAAAACAAGAAAATCCACTTGCCTCCTGAAACAAAAGTAGCTTTGGGGCAGGGAAGAACACTTAGGAAGCAGAAAACAGAGGCATTGGGCTGATCAAAGCATTTTCCAGGTTCACTATTCACCTGCAAGTAGTTATCAGGAAGAATGGAATTCTTCCTGTTATTTATTTATTTATTTATTTATTTATTTATTTATTTATTTATTTATTCAATTTACATACCGCCCTTCTCCCGTAGGACTCAGGGCGGTTCACAAGGTTGTTTTTTTAAAAAAAACAAAAAACAAAACAAAACAATACAACAATTACAAAACTTAAAATCAATGAAAAAGATTATATTGACCTTGAAATCCCCAGTTAAAATACAATTAAAATCCCAATTAACATTCTCAGACCAGGCCAGAGAGTTTAAAGAGCCACGTCTTCAGGTTAGCTCTGTATCTTTTTTTTTTAAAGCTATTGTTTATAGCTATTATTTATAATCTCCTTTCCCCATTCTGTGTCTGTCCTGACAACCATTATTTTTCATTCCTCTTCAAATGACTATAGCCAGGGGAGAGTCGTAAGCTAACTTTTACTATCAATACGCTCTACAGCCAGTTGTTTCGTTTCGTTTTTGTTTCTTGCTTTTGGTTTTGTTGAAGATCCTATATGAGATATCCATAATTTACTAAATGCAAAGGAATCCTATACTGGGGAGAGCAATGCTTCCTGTTCTTGGTTAAATGGAGACACTGATTTCATTTCTTTCTGCTTGGGGCTGATGGACATCTGCCCAGCCTCTCTCCTCTTCTAAGATATTTGGGGATAAATCGGGATTCTTGCTCATTCACAAATGGGAGAATGGGTAAAAAGGCCAACCGCCGCCGAGGTGTTTTCTTCTCCAAAGAAGCATCATGTCAGTGGGTCATCCCTTGATTAACATGCATAAAATGGATCGTGTGCTGATAATTTTGTCCACCACGTAAACAGAGCAGTTGAGTTTTGTTCAGCAAATCTCGTTTTTAGCATGCTTCTGTTGAAAGAAAAAATAAATAAATCATCAGGTCCAGTTCCAAGCCGGGAATAAATGAAATGGAGTCTGCTTGGAAAAAAAAAAGTTCTTATTTAGTTGCCAGAAACTTCAGTGACCCAGCATGTTTCCGGGATGGCTGACAAAATGGAGCTGGGGGTGGGTGAGTTTTTATATCTCCTTTAGGCTTTGTATTTGAGGTTCTTCCTGATCCTGTGGCTTTGAACTTTGACCTGAGTTTGAGGGTGCCCTTTTGGAATTCTAATGGAGGTGGGTTAGTCCTATTACCACATCTCCTAAAGGTCATGCTCCTGTCCTTGGGAGCCTTTGTTTTTCCAATCCCATCCGTTCAAACCTTCTCTGGGGCTGGGGCTGAAGGCATTTTGCTTATGAAGAGGTGGCCCCAAATCTGCATTTCTAAAAGCTGGCCTCTGCCTGGGGGAAGGAGACTGGGGGCTGGTTTCTGCCTGAGATTTTTTTCCCTATTATTCCTTTGGAGAAATATAATATTCTGCCCTTTTTAATATACCCCCAAATATTTCCTTCTCTAGGAGGTTGGGTGGGTGCTGACTTCCAACACTTCTCTAGAGCAGGCATGTCAAACTGCCAGCCCGCAGGCTGGATGCGTCGTCCTGAAACCGTGCCCACCCCATTGCCGGCAGTGGGGGGGAAAGTCACGATATGTCATGCGACATCATGTGATGTCAAAAGTTTGACATGCCTGTTTTAGAGTAATAAAAATATATTGGACAGAGGGAGGAAACTTTCTTCTTGTAAGGTGGACCAACAGACAGCATTTGCACAAATGCCTTTTTCCTCCATTCTCTCCTATTGCAATGTTACCTTCATCAGATCTTCCTTCCTTCCTTCCTTCCTTCCTTCCTTCCTTCCTTCCTTCCTTCTTCCTTCGTTCCTTCCTTCCTTCTCTCCTTCTCCTTCTCCTTTTCCTTTTCTTTCTCCTTCTCCTTCTCCTTCCTTCCCTCTTTCCTTAAGGAAAGAATTTGTAGTGACATTACAACGACCAGGCTGTTTTTCTCTCAGACAAATATAATCAATTTGGGAAAATTATACAGTTTTTAATCCTACTTGGGAAAATGGTATACAGCTCATGCATTTTACAGATGCTACGTTCAGACATGGTGTACTATAACTAAGTACTATACATTTCCTTTAAGGGACGCGGTGGCTCAGTGGGTTAAGACGCTGAGCTTGTCGATCAGAAGGTCGGCAGTTTGGCGGGTTGAATCCCGAGTGCCGCATAACAGAGTGAGCGCCTGTTACTCGTCCCAGCTTCTGCCAACCTAGCAGTTCGAAAGCACGTAAAAATGCAAGTAGAAAAATAGCGACCACTCCGGTGGGAAGGTAACAGCGTTCCGTGCGCCTTTGGCGTCTAGTCATGCTGGCCACATGACCACGGAGATGTCCTCGGACAAGCGCTGGCTCTTCGGCTTTGAAATGGATATGGGCACCGGCCCCTAGAGTTGGAAACAACTAGACGCATGTGCAGGGGAACCTTTACCTTTACCTTTTTATACATTTCCTTTAAGCTGAAAAGAATTTATAGCCACTTTGACAAAAGTGCATAATAAATGAGCCCATTGATTAGGGATAAGGTCAGGTTTACTCTGATTGACACCTGTATACACCCTTATATTACCCATAATAGAATGGTAATACACTCACAAGCAATGTTATTTTACAACATCTCAGATTTCTTCAGCTGCCTTTTTTTTTTTTTAATCTTTATTGCCCAGTCAGAAAGATGCCTGAAGACGGATGGGCTTGTGAAACACAAGCTGTGCAAAGCTCATACCAAAATGCTTTCACACTCATTTGCAGAGCAGCCCTCTTCGCTACATTTTCAAGAAATCCCACACTTAAAATAAAAATAACCAAATAACAGCAGTGGCAGGTTGAATTTAGTCTGGAGTCAAGATCTAGTCACTGGAATCAAGTAGAAACAGGCATGTATTTATGTTGTCGAGGCATGTTCTTTATGCTCTGGTATTTTATGTTGCATAACACAGTTTAATCCAGTTAGCCATTAACTCTGTCAAATTTCCTTATAGTAAGTCAATTAACTGGCTCTAGTGTGAAACTTAATCTAATTTGGTTAAAAAAAAAAACACCCACCGTTTTGGAAGCCCCTCCCCACTTTCTCCTGGAAATTAACAAGAGAAGAAGTAGGAGTGACATGATAGCAGTTTTTCAATATCTAAGAGACATGGTGGCTCATTGGGTTAGGACGCTGAGCTTGTCAATCAGAAGGTCAGCAGTTTGGCGGGTCGAATCCCGAGGGGCGCGTAGCAGAGTGAGCGCCTGTTACTCATCCCAGCTTCTGCCAACCTAGCAGTTCGAAAGCACGTAAAAAGGCAAGTAGAAAAATAGGGACCACTCCGGTGGGAAAGTAACAGCATTCTGTGCGCCTTTGGCGTCTAGTCATGCCGGCCACATGACCACGGAGACGTCCTCAAACAAGCGCTGGCTCTTTGGCTTTGAAACGGAGATGAGCACCGGCCCCTAGAGTCAGAAATGACTAGCATGCATGTGCGGGGGAACCTTTACCTTTACCTTAAGGGGCTTTCACAAAGAAGAGGGGTCAACCTATTCTCCAAAGCACCTGAAGACAGAACAAGAAGCAACAGGAGGGAAATAATCAAGGAGAGAACCATTGTAGAACTAAGGAGGAATTTTGTGACAGTGAGAAGAATTAACCAATGGAATAATTTACCTCCAGAAGTTGTGGGTGCTCCATCACTGGAGGTTTTCAAAAAGAGACTGGAGAGCCATTTGTCTGGAATGGTATAGGTTCTCCTGCTTGAGCAGGGAGTTGGACTAGATGACCTCCAAGGTCCCTTCCAACTCTGTTATTCTGTAAAACATCTGCAAGGAAACCACCAAGCTCAGAGAGTACCATGGACCCCACAGTTCACTCTGAAGTATGAATATTCTCTTCTGTAAAGTCCCATCTGTGTCACAATCAAGCACGTTGGATGAGCATAGACTTAGTAAACACGAGAACGGGCTCAGCATCACAACATCACAACATCATATATCATATCATACTGTATATCTGATATCTCATATGGATATTATAAATCATATCATAACATATTGAGTAGGGGGTTGGACTAGCAGTCCTCCAAGGTCCTATCTAGCCTTATGATTCTATGATTCTTGGTATCCAAACCTTTTTTTTTTTAAGGAATTTTGTTACACAAAAATGCAGGGATATTTTTTTCCCCCAACTCAACTGGGTTAAATAGAGGGGAAAGGAAATCACTCAGGATGTTCTCAGTTGTTGGGTTTCCAGCAAATTTTGATGACTTACTGGAAATGTCTCCCAGCTCTAGAAAATAGATGCTCATCTCCTTCTCTCTTTCCGTGATTGTGTGTTTCACAATGAACAGAGATGCTGAGTAAATTTAGCAGGGTCTCTGGAGGAGATTATTGAGATATTGTTTCTTGTAGAAGACCACGTCACCTGTCAGCATAATCTTGTTTGTTCAGAAACCTATTTAATCTGAAGCTTCACTAAAGCTTACATTAACTTATAATTGTGGATTGGGCTGTTGTCCAAAAGAAATGAACAAATTTCCTCCCTGCTCCTCCTTATTTTACTCCACATCCTCATTTTGATTAAGTTGATTCCTGAGTCCGCCTTCATCTTAATTGTCACTGGAAGAAAAATTGCAGAGGCTTTTAGCCATGCAGAGACAAGTCTGTACAACTTATTTCGTAGCTTCATAAATCTATTGGTATCCTAGGGCATGCAGAAAACATTCTCATCACGGATCTCTGCATTTGAAGCGTACATTGACTCCAAGCGCATGAAAATTACGTGAAAAATCAGTTGCCCCGGTCAGTTGTTAAAAATTCTACATACGCGCAATATGTGCAATGTAATAGCATGTAAACTAGAATAGAATAGAATAGAATGGTCATGTTATTGTCCCTTTAAATGTACACTAAAATGAGATTTCATTGCATACAGCTCTGAAAGGGTAACCACCTCCAATGTTCACTGCATAAACATGACAAAATAACAATAATACAAATGTGTGCGCAAGCACACACGCGCGCACACGCAAACTGGCTGAGAACTTCTGGGACTTGAAGTCCACAAGTCATAAAAGGGCCAAGTTTGAACACCCCTGAAGTAGAGGATAAGAGAAGCAGTAGTAGGAGACATATGAAGGTCTTAATATTATCTCTTCTAGCTATGTCCCTGTCACTGTTCTGACCTTGTCTTCAGATGATGACTTGCTTAGTCTTAGCCTACCATTTTCCATACTGTGGAACCTCTGACAGCCATGGAACAAAAATGGTAGTGAAGAATATCAAAGCTATGCATCTGTACACGTGCAGCTCTTCCTATTGCTAAATCAAGAGATTGATCCCTCTAAGGCAGGGGTGTCAAACTCAATTTCATTGAGGGTCGCATCAGCATTGCGGTTGCCCTCAGGGGGCGGGATAGGTATGGCCAGGGTGGGCGTGGCCTACCAGGTGGGCATGGCTAGAGTGCGTATGGCTTACTGGGTGGGCATGGCCAGCTCTACATCATTTGCATCAAGGGTGCCTATGGGGGCCTGGGCAGGAGTGGGACAGATCTGAGGGTCTCTGGGCCAGGGCAGGGGGGGCCGTTCCCTCACTGTTTCCAGGATGGCTTCGCGGTCCGCATGAAACCACTTCGCGGGCCGGATCCGGCCCCCGGGCCTTGTGTTTGACATGTCTGCTCTAAGGAATGCAGTTGAGATATTTTGCAAGGGTAACCCTTTTCATTCATAGCTCTAGAAATACAGTGCGTTTTCTATTTACATATCCCCAAGTTTATATAAACAGATTTATCTCTGATTTATACTCCCCTTCACTCCTGATTTCATGGGATAGACTTCAGCAAGCCACTCAAACCTCAACTCAATTATTTCTACCCAAAGAAATTTATTAATTCTGATCTACAGTTTTCAGCGTTCAGATGGGGCAAGAGAATCACATAAACAAAAAATGACAATATATCATAGATACAGTTCAGCAAAGGACTGCTAAAGTTCCATTGCTCACCATGAGAAAATGAATCGGATTTAGATCTGTTCAACTAGAACGTTTGTTTCTTGTTTATGAAGATTCCTGTTAACATTAAATCATGCTCCAGATGTTTTCATTATTTGGGTTTATGAGAATTGATTTATTGTAGCTTAGTAGCCAGTCATCAAAAATTAGCTATCAGGAAGATTTCCAAGTACTTTTATCAATTGTGCATCCTGTGTTTTTTTTATTAGCAGAAATAGAAGATCATAGCAACCTATCAATCAATCATTAAATCAACCTACATACTAGTTATTTTTTAAGAGCATGTTTTCACCGCCAATGTTTGTAAATTTAACATGAAGCCATATGTCAGTGTTTGCCTTAATGTGCCCTGAAAGTCATTTCAACCAAGAACATTCAAAATATAACTAAATATATTGCCACCCATTTTATTTCCAACAATTATCTGCACAGTGGTAGGCTTTGAGCATCATTTACATGATGTGCCTCTTGCATACTAAACATATTTTGCTATACAAATTAATACTTATTATGCTAGTTTATTTTAATACTCTTATTTACTTTGCACGCCAGTATTTAATTGGGTGCTGTGTTTGTTTCTTTTCATCTAAATGATAGAACCAGGCTGCTTTATTTCTTGACCAATTTATACAAGGAACTTTGGAGAACCACCACCAACACATACGTATACACGAATAGAATAGAATAGAATAGAATAGAATAGAATAGAATAGAATAGACCTTGGAGGTCTTCTAGTCCAGCCCACTACTCAAGCAGAAGATCCTATACCATTTCAGACAGGTGATTGTCAGTCTCTTCTTGAAAATTTCCAGTGATGGAGTGCCCACGATTTCTGGAGGCAAGCTGTTCCACTGGTTGATTGTCCTCACTGTCAGGAAGTTACTCCTCAATTCCAGGTTGCTTCTCTCCTTGATCAGTTTCCAACCATTGTTTCTCATCTTCCCTCTGGTGCTTTGGTGAACAACCTGGCCCCCTCTGCCTTGTGGCAGCCCCTCAGATACTGGAACACTGCTACCCAGATTGTTGGGGGCAATAAGCTGACTTTGTAATAATGCCGCTTGGGGTGTGTGTGAAAGCCCTAACAAGCAGGCATATACATAGAATGAAGGCTACTGCTAAGCTTGTAAGCCGCCCTGAGTCTTTGGAGAAGGGCGGGATATAAATGGAATTAAAATAAAAATAAATAAAATCATGTCTCCCTATTTCTTCTTTTCTTTAGACTAGCCAAACCCAAGTCCCGTAGCCGTTCTTCATATGTTTTCATCTCCAGGCCCCTGATCATCTTAATTGCTCTTCTCTGAATTTTTTTCCCAAACTCTCAACATCTTTTTTGTGATATGGTGACCAAAATTGGCTGCACTATTTGAGACATAATCTTCCCAGGGCTTTGTAAAGCGGTACTAATGCTTCATGTGATCTTGATTCTATGCCTCTGTTTATACAACCCAGGATTGTATTAGCTTTTTTGGCTGCTGTTGCACACTGCTGGCTCATAGTCAAGCGATCATCCACTAGGACTCCAAGAACCTGCTCACAATGACCGTTTTTGAGCCAGGTCTCGCCCAATCTGTATTTGTTCCTTTGTTGTTGTTTTTTCCTGCCTAAAGTGTAAGACTTTGCTTTTCTCCACATTGAAATATAGGGGATGGGATATTTTCACATTGAGCTTGGGAGAACAGGAAGGATTCACAATCGCAGTAGGTTCAAGAGTGAGCATTTCTGTAGCATGGGACATTGCTCAATTCTTGCCTGCCAGATTTCTTGAGCTTTGCTCAACATTGTTTGGAAGTCAGCCAATATCCAGGCATTGTCTGTGAATAAAGAACTCATCAGCTCATTTGAGAACAGAAGGCTTCCAATACTGCAGAGCCATCAACACAGTCATTTGATAGTAAATTGGTAACGTGAAGGCGCTTTAGACAAGCCTCCTCAGCTAGGTGCCATCTGCAACCCCGCGTTGCTGTTCCATCTGGAGAGCTCCTTCATGGATCATTGGAGACTCATCAATGCCTCGATATTTTGCTGCAAGAAAGTAAAAGAAAAGTGGACACATCCCACCCAAATTACCATCTATCTTTCCATCCATCTATCCTTTTACCAGGACATAGATCCTTACATATATGGATATGGCATGGGCCCCGATTATTTACGGGAGCACATTTTGCCGGCATTAACTTCCCATCGCCCTGTGCGCTCCCACAGAGAGGGCCTCCTCAGGGTGCCGTCGGTCAGAGAATGTCGACTGACGGCCCCCAGGGGAAGGGCCTTCTCTGTGGGCGCGCCAGACCTCTGGAATCAGCTCCCTGTTGAGCTCCGGATGGCTCCCGATCTTCGCTCTATTCACCACGACCTGAAGACTTGGCTATTTGAACTTGCCGGCCTGGACTGAGGGACTGGGATTTTCGATCTTAAATTTTATATTTTAAATTTTAGAACGTGTTTTATTGTTTAGGGCTACTTGATTTAATTTATTTTAATTTTTGTATATTATGTGTTGTATATAGAGTTTTAATTGCCCTGTACACTGCCCCGAGTCCTTCGGGAGAGGGGCGGTATATAAATCCAAATAATAATAATAATAATAATAATAATAATAATAACAACAACAACAACAACAACAACAACAAAAACAAACAATAATAATAATAATAATAATAATAATAATAATAATAATAATAATAATAATAATAATAATAATAATAATAATGATAATAATATCTACAGGGCATAAATACTATTTCTTTTCAGTGTCTGGAGACTCTCAGTCATCCTGTTTGGCCCAAAGGTGCCTTTTTTCAGGAGGCAACTGGACTTTCTTGTGTTTCTTTTGAAGACGTTTCCCTTCTCATCCCAGAAGCTTCTTCAGCTCTTGACTGGATGGTGGGG
>JAKJMR010017697.1:6346-20657 GCA_024449315.1 Daboia siamensis | reverse complement strand
CCCTTCTCATCCCAGAAGCTTCTTCAGCTCTTGACTGGATGGTGGGGGAAATGAAAGGATTTATACTCCTTGCAGACAGCTAGTCATTTGCCTCCTTTGAGAGCAGGCATGTCAAACTGCTGGCCCATGGGCCGGATACATCACAACAAAACTGCACCCTCCCCATTGCCAGCAATGGGGAAAAAGTCGCGATACGCTACATGATGTCATGTGACATCACAAGTTTGACATGCCTGTTTTAGAGAGTCCTTAAAGCCACTTGGAGGTTTAGCTGTGTCCTCGGGGTCACCTGAGTGGTGCAAATGCGTGGGGAGCCTTCTGGTCTGCAGGATGTTTTCCCTTCACTGTTGGAGACAGGTGCAGCTTGTCTATGAGTCCATTTCTTTTCAGTGGCATCGACATTATTGGTGGTGGTGCAGTGGTTAGAAAGGGATACTGCAGGCTACTTCTGCTGACTGTCAGCAGTTTGATTCTCACCAGCTGAAGATTGACTCAGCCTTCCATCCTTCCAAGGTCAGTAAAATGAGGACTCAGATTGTTGTGGGCCACACGCTGACTCTGTAAACTGCTTAGTGAGGTCATGAACATGAAATCAAAGAAACTAAAGAATTGAAAGAAGAAAAGGGAAAGGGAACAGCTAGAACTAGTTTCATGAGATTGGCCTTAGATATGTTGTCCATCATGAACGTGGGCAATGACCGCCTTCAGGTGAGCCCTTCCAGGTACACCAGGTGGAGAAATGGGCACCACCACAAATATTAGCACTCTTCTTTGATTGATGTAGGCTATAAGAAGAGAATCTGGAAAACTGTTGTGATTCCTCACCAGCCAGTGGATCCGGCAGCTGAGTCTGAGGAATCAGAGGAGGAGGAGGAGGGGCCTGGAGTGACATTAGAGCCAGAGGGAGGCTCTGAGGAGCTCCAAGACTTACAATCTGACAAGGAGCCTGGCCCTTCCACTCGCGCTCAGGCTGAGACATAGCTGTGCTGGGAGTCTGAATTGGACAGTGATGAAGCACAGCTGGGAAATATCCAGGATGCACGAAAGCACAGGCAAGAGAAGTGAGTAGGACAGAGGGATGCAATGGGGTGGCTCCAAAGGCAAAGGAGAAGGCATTAAGAAGCCACGTCTTGGCTGAATTATTAAAAGGAAGGTATGGGAGGTGCTGGTTGCTGAAGGCAACCGTTCGTGTTGAGGATCGAGTTTCTGTGAACTGTGTTTGTTTGCCTTGGACATTGGCTCAGGTCTGCAAATAATAAAAGGGGTTGTCTTTTTTCTTGCGGTTCCTGCCTGCTTGTTGGAAGAGGGGTTTCTTCTTGCGAGCATAACAAGGACTCACATGGGCTGGGACAGAACAAACTGATAGCATTGATCCTTTCATGCTTCTTATCAGTGCTTTTTTTGTAAAAGAAAAAGGTGCCAGAACTCACACATGTCATACAACCCGCCTTGCCTACCCTACAAGGTTCCATCCAAAAAAGGTGCCGGAACTCCGTTCTGAGTGTTCTTTGAGAAAAAAAAAGCCCTGCTTCTTATACTATAGAGCAGGGGTCTTTAAACTAGGCCCTTTTATGACTTGTGGACTTCAACTCCCAGAATTCCTCAGCCAGCAAGCGTGGCTAAGGAATTCTGGGAGTTGAAGTCCATGAGCCATAAAAGGGCCAAGTTTGAAGACCTCTGCTATAGAGAGTCAAGACAGGGTGGTTTTATGTGTGTACTAACAGAAGAGAATTATTTGTCCCTCAGGGTTGAACTGTGGAGCTCCTGGTGTTCTCTGAACTTGTTTTCTTCAGTTGCAGCACTGAAGACATTACCTAGTTAGGTAATAACCCATTTTCAACTAAACAACCAAGCTCAGAGAGCACCAAGAACTCCACCATCTTGAGTTTCTTCACCACGCTCTGAGTTTTCTCTGTCGTTGTGGTCCATAACCATCCATAACAGTCAATGTCGACTTGATGGAATACAGCCAAATCAATTAAAGGGTAAACCTAACTACTCAATCCGTGGAAGAGACACCATATATTTCTCACCAGTTTAGCTACAAACTAAATCTGAGATTGTTAATTCAGAGGCAAAACTGAAGTAGAGAAAAGAAAAAAAAAACAACTTTGCTGCTTTTGCAGGACAGGTAAGCAGCTTGCGGAGTTGTCCACGTCTGATCTTAACTTTCAGTTCCAACAAACTTCGGTATTACAATATTTTTACAGAACTCCCAAAGCAATTATTTTCCCTCTATCTCAGACTAGAACAGAAAAGTGAATTGCTGATGGCAGAGATGAAATTGGAGACAGACTTTCCAGCTGACACCTATGAAGTCACATGCCACACGTTCTCATTATTTAAGAGGGAAAGTTACAAAGCTGGCTTCTTGGGGGCAGATGTGGTTTCATGTTACATTTCCTTGCCTTTTATTATTTAACATTTTCCAGCCTTCTGCTTTAAATATATACTTAATGGGTGTTTTGCCAGGGAATAAGAATGGGAAACAGAAAATTTACTGCAGAGTTCATATTCAACTTTTTTTTTTAAGACTCTCAATGTGACTCATAAAAGTTCTCCTCAAAATCCATTAATATTGATCCCCAAATTTAACTAGGTCATTATCTACTGTATTATTAGAATATTATAACAAATAGGATATCTGTGTTGTACCGAAAGATTCTTTTAAAGAATGATGCCATTAGGAAGAGAGAAGCAACCTAGAACTAAGGAGAAACTTCCTGACAGTGAGAACAATTAACCAGTGGAACAACCTGCCTCCAGAAGCTGTAAATGCTCCAACACTGGCAGTTTTCAAGAAGAGACTGGACAGCCATTTGCCTGAAATGGTATAGGGTTTCCTGCCCGAGCAGGGGGTTAGACTAGATGACCTCCAAGGTCCCTTCCAACATCATCATCATCATCATCATCATCATCATCATTATTATTATTATTATTTCAACTAATGAAAATAGGGGTGTCAAACTTTTGACAGTCATCATCAGATCCTTAGGGAGTCTTCTTTAATCGCTTTCTTGAAAAGGAAAAGGAAGAATAATGTTAAGTAAACTTTTTTTGCTTTTAAGGTCCCATTCATCTCTGAGTTAGGATGAGCCAATTACTTACCTATAAAGGAGAGCATTTGTAGCTCAGGGCTGATTTATTACCTGTAAGGGTGGGATCACTAAATGTTCTGAGCTAGTACTGTTTCCAAAACCTCTGTTCTCTCTTCCAGGTCAGAGAGAACTAAAACAATAGCACTTAGACTTATATACCGCTTCACAGTGCTTTACAGCCCTCTCTAAGCGGTTTACAGAGTCAGCCTATTGCCCCCCAACAATCTGGTCCTCATTTTACTGACCTTGGAAAGATGGAAGGCTGAGGGAACCTTGAGCCAGTCAGGATCGAACTCCTGGCAGGGGGCAGAATCAGCCTGCAAAACTGCATTCTAACCACTGTGCCACCATGGGGAGGAAGGAAGGAAGGAAGGAAGGAAGGAAGGAAGGAAGGAAGGAAGGAAGGAAGGAAGGAAGGAAGGAAGGAAGGAAGGAAGGAAAGATAGCAATAGAAATAGCAATAGGAGTTAGACTTATATACCGCTTCCCACTGCTTTACAGCCCTCTCTAAGCATTCTAACCACTGCGCCACCGTGGGAAGGATGGAGGGCTGAGTGAACCTTAAGCCAGTCAGGATTGAACTGTCAAACTGCTGGCAGTTGGCAGTCAGCAGAATTAACCTGCAATACTGCATTCTTACCACTGCACCACCACCACCAATAATGAGAATTGAACTGCAAGCAGCCAGCAGTGAGCAGACATAGCCTGTGGTAGTGCATCCTAACCACACAATCACCACGGCTCACTTTTAAATATATATATTATCATCAATTTACAAATTTTACATATATATATATATGTGTGTGTGTGTGTGTGTGTGTGTGTGTGTGTATATGTAGATTTGGTCATTCAGGTTTTTTCCCACGTAGAATTGGAGGTATCAGGGCAACGTTTCGACGAAATCTCATCCATCTTCCTCAGGCTTCAGCTTCGTTCTTCTGGGAGAAGTGTTTGGTAGTGTATATATACAGTATATACACTGCCACACACTTATATTCCTTTTTTTGTGAATAACACTTCCTTTTTACAACCCTGTATTTCCTTAATTTGGGGTGGAGTCAGGGTGACCGGAAGGAGCTGAGCATTTACTTCCTGGGTGCCCTTCCTGACACCTATGGGCAGTTTGCAGCAGATGTTTTTTTTTTTTCTTTGTGTGCCCTGATAGAGAAATATCTGCCGCTGCCTAGGATTGAACTCTCAACCTTCTAAGTGGAAGGTGAGTGTCTTTACCACTAGGCTACTGGAACTGATGATAGCAAACTCTAATAAAAAGTAAATATCTCTGAGTCAGCTCCGAGGATCTCACAGTCTTGTGCTTTTTCGGCAACAGTATGGAAGTGATTTGGTACTAAAATTGTCATTCAGACCTTTAGATTGCATTGGACATTTTTATCTACCGATCAAGTCCTTCCCAAGGGCCATCCCAAGGCAGATACGGTTGTTTGATGGTTACAGGTATCATCGCAGGATGTAAACAACATCCTTAGCCCCTTTGTCTCTTTCTACAATTCTTTCTGCTCTTAGATATTGCCAGGTCTTGTTGTTATCTGCTTTGCCTGCTATTTTTTTTTTTTATTATTTGTATCCTGCCTTTATTATTTTTACAAACAACTCAGGCCGTGAACGTATCTAACCAACTTTCCTCCTCCTGTTTCCCCCACAACAATGACGCTGCGAAACTGTAGAAAGAGTTGGGCGGAGAGAGAGTGACTGGCCCAAAGTCATGCAGCTGGCTTTTATGGCTAAGGTGGTACTGGAATTCACCGTCTCCTGGTGACTGGCTGAAAGCCACCCAGCTGACTTTCATGCCTAATGTGGGACTAGCATTCGCTGTCTCCTGTTTTCTAGCTTGGGGCCTTAACCACCGGACCAAACTGCCTCTCTTTCGGTATGTAATATTTTGCTTTGTCTTATTTCTTTCCCATTCTTCATTTGTTCTTTCTTCTAGCCAAGTTTGGTCTCTTCAGTACTCGTTAAAAGCCTTCATGGTGTACTAACTTCTCCAATCTTTCAGATACTCTTCAAGTGCTCTTTTTTTCTCTCTCTTCTTCTTCAGCTACCAAGTGTATTTGCAACACTCCAAGCCCACCTATCTTCCTTGGTAAGGACCAGCTGTCAGCATCACTCAGTGCATGGAAAGGCATGATTCAATGTCATTATTTTTAGTTCTGCTTGTGTCCAATCCACTATTCCAGCTATGTGTCTAAAGACTGGAGTTTCCCAGATATGTCTTCTTGTTCTTTAAATTCTTTCCTTTCATTGGTTCTAGCTTGTTTGCGCCTGATCTTAGCTGATCTTATTTTTCAGCCTGATCTTCCACTACATGCCTTTTTTTTTTACTTGATTTTGCATGCAAGGCATTTAGATATAATTTCAGCCATGCGGTGCATTATTTGTTTTGTTTCTTGCAGTAAGCTGCTGGTTATATTTGATATTACAGTACTGACAACTTTTAATACTTGTGCTAGCGGTTTCTTTGCACCACGATTCGATGCAAGCCATCTTGTTCTGTTGTTTGTTGTGCTGTTCTAGCTGCTCAGTTACTCTTTGTTTCAATTCTTTTCTTTTATTTAGAGGACTTTATTATTCTATTTGATTTGAGCCTACAACCTTGGGATTTTCTGCAGTTCTTCCACCGCAATACTTTCTGGATCCACACTAGGTCATCCAGTTCCTTGCCAACATGAAGAAATATATATATATATATAGTTATAAAATAGTAAGTTCAAAGAAGTGGTGGGATTCAAAAATGAACAACTGGTTCTCTCTGTGGATGCCATTTCCAGAAGTCCATTCTGGGCATGGGCAACAAAAAATTATCTACCGGTTCTGCCAAAGTGGTGCGAACTGACTGAATCCCACACTGGTTCAAAGTCAATTTTTTACAGTGTAATAAAAATCACTGCAACTCAATAAACAGTAATTGCATTTCTTCTTTTTTTTTTTCAAAAATAGCTTCAATATAATAGCTTATCATAAAAGGGTTATTTGGATGTTTCTTCCTGTTGTAAGTTAAAGAAATGAAGGACAATGAAGCTGAAGCTTCATTTCATTTTCCCCTGAAGCTTAAGGCAGCTATTAATTCTGTTGCCCTCTCCACATTTCCATTTTTCTCCCCTACTGGGACAAGTCTGAAAATGTCTGACAGTATGTTGTAGACATATTAGTGAAAGACATTAACCTTGGATGCCACTTAACATGTGGGAAGAGATGTTAGTTCCTGCCCTGTGTACAGTATCATGATGAAGTGAGAGTCAAACTCCATTGCAAAAATAAAGCCAGGCATTCTAAGCTTGTTTCTGCATTTGTCTTCATAAATTGTTCCTTTCAGTGACAGCCACTATGCATGAAAGGGGTAAGATGTGCATTAAAGTCAGCTGAATAAAACAATCATATCGGACTGTTCCAGAAAGATTTTGCAGCTTTCAACGTAAAGCAAGAGTTTCTTCAAAATAACATTTATTTTTTTTTTTTGCTTTTTGGGGGAATGATGAAAAAGAAGACAGTGTTGTCATCATTGGTAGGAACTGAATTAATACCCTTTATGACCTGATGAATAGGGGAATATATCCTGTAGATCATTGATGCAGTTTATACTGAACTAAATTCAAGCTTATCAGATCAACATACTGTACAGTTCTTGTTCCTATAAAGTTTTGGACCCGATATTCTAAAGCTGGTTGTCAAGTTTGAAGCACGTTTTTGCTGATGCAACTATTATTGCTTCTCAACTTGCCAACAAATCTGGTGAAGGGAAAGGGTTTGGAATGCAGACTTCAAAGATCAAAAGGGCAGATATGAAAACCAAGGACAGTTCACCAGGTGTCTGTCCAGACTCAGAGACTCTTTCTCATAACAATATCTTTCCATCTAATTGGGCAACGTGACCTGATCAAGAAGGAGGAGAGGGAATTCTATGCCAGAGCTGCTTTTGCTTTCATAGGTGCCAAAATGATGTACTCAATAAAGTTTTACATTAAGAGATCGGATCATCTCAAAGGTGTTTGCTTGGTTGGATTCGTCAGTCGGAACCTTGACAGAGATCTTCCTCCATAGATACCTACCCTTCAGATAAGGTTTAATAATGACTTTCTTGTGGAAGCCACACTTTCAACATAATTATGTGATGATATAACTCTTTCCTGTTCAGTTACAGTTAGTACAAGCCTTGTACATGTATAACTTTAGTTTCAGGTCAACCTGTTCATCAGGCTGCAGATTAAAGTGCTATTGTTGTGATTTCCTGGGTGGGAATCATTGCCCCAAAGTTTGGTATTTTGAAGATGATTTAAAATTGTTGATGACACTCTGAGTAGCTCCAGACTATATACTCTTGGCATTTTCCTTGCAGAAGTTTTGGGGCATTACTCATGTCACCAGGAATCACTTTGGGTAAGATAGACAGATACACAAATCTGATAAATGAATGGGTGAATGCATGCGTGAATGAAAAACATTAGAAAATACTGACCATTACAATTAAGAAGCAAGAGTATTCTATTTAATGTTCCTCAGCAGGAATCTGCTATTGTGTCCAATGAATTTCATTGGAGACATTAAGACGCTAATTAAAAAGATAAATCAATATTAGAAAGGAAGATTCCAAGAGCTACCGATCAATTGGGGCTAACTCAAAAGCCAATGCTTCTTAGGGCTTACAGGACTCACTATGTAATTTCTCACTTGTAAATTAAAGTTTTACTAACAGCCCATTCCCGACTTGTTAGTCTTCTTGCTTATAGGAGGAGGTCTAGCAGGGAAGTAAGAAACCAGATTTAAAGGTAATAATTCTTTAAGCTTTTCCTTTAGTTTGATTTAGTTTTTCCAACAAGATTGACAAATGTTGTCTTCTTTTCTTCCTCCTCCTCCTCCTCCTCCTCCTCCTCCTCCTCCTCTTCTTCTTCTTCTTCTTCTTCCTCCTCCTCTTCTTCTCCTTCTGCTCCTGCTCCTCCTGCTCCTCCTCCTGCTCCTGCTGCTCCTGCTCCTGCTCCTCCTCCTCCTCCTCCTCCTCCTTCTTCTTCTTCTTCTTCTTCTTCTTCTTCTTCTTCTTCTTCTTCTTCCCCCTCCTCTTCCTCCTCCTTCTTCTTCTTCTTCCCCTTCTCCTCCTCCTCCTTCTTCTTCTTCCCCTTCCCCTTCTCCTTCCTCCTCCTCCTCTCCTTCCTCTCTTCCTAGTGAACATGTACATTAACAAATGAGCTACTATCTCTCTGTCTCTCCCCCTTCCCTCCCACATGCCACATGATGATCACCTTATGCAAGCATCTAGAATTCTAGAGATGCCCTACTGATAAAAGAGAACCAAGTCAGATCTCTTTATTCGTATCTGTCCCTTCTCTTCTAATCTCTTCTTCTAAATGACCCTTCAATGTTTTTTTACCTTCTGGCTGGTGCTTGGTGGGTGGGTCAACACTCTGATTAGATGATCAGTATAAGAGGAATTATTCTCTCTGCACTGACATTACTGTCTTTCAGTGATGTCATAACAAAACCAGATGCCATTACACAGGTTAATGAGCATCACTGAGGTCAGTCCTTGGAGATCATCTTTGCAGGTCAATCACATAGGTCAATGAGCTTCATTGAGGTTAATCAGTAAGCCGAGGATCATCATGTAGGTCAATGATCTCAGATCCTAGCACACTGCATTTCTAAATGCAGTCATAGTGTGGATCCCTTTGATATCTTCTAATCTCCTGCTATTTACTAATGTTTTGCTTGCCTGCTCTCTCTTTCACATGAAGGAAACTCACAGGCCAGTTAAATACCTACATGATACTGTTACATCACTTGCTACCCGTGGCCAAGTGTTAGTCAAGTGTTATGTGTGTTTTCATATTTGATGTATGTAGTGTGTGTAGGAGGACAGAAAAGCTAATATCTTTCTATACTTACATTAAGCCCATTGTACGTACAGAGCCAATGCAGTATTAGGATGAAAGAAGCTCTCCTTTTTTGGATGCTTTCCCATATTGCAATCAAAATGTGGATAGCTACTTGATATATGTCATCATAGTCATATGAGATAACAGAACATTTTTAATATACATTCTTACAGTGATTTACTAGATTCACATAGGTTTTGCCTTTTGACGTTCCGCTAAGTACTGCAAGGTCCCAGAAAGTGTGAACATGTCTGAAATCAAAAGCTGCAGTACATCCTAGTTTGCCTTGTGTCTGTGTCTGTCTGTCTGTCTGTTGGTCTGTCAGAGAGAGAGAGAGAGAGAGAGAGAAAGAGAGAGAGAGAGAGAGAGAGAGAGAGAGAGAGAGAGAGAGATGATAAGCTTACTTATTGCTTATTTTTTTCCATACCAACCCTGTGAATTAATTTGGGGTGAACATGTCTATGGCTGAAGATACCTTTGAACCAAAATTATGAGTGGCAGTTCTGTGTAGTATCCCAACCTGACTGAAAAATCTGTTGTTCTGAAGAGAAGGAACATTATGTAAGTCACCTTGAGTTACAAAAAATAAAGTTGGGATATAAACTAGTAAATATTGTTTTTTTAAAAAAAAAACCTGGATCCCACCATGTTCTAGACCAGGGGTAGGCAACCTTGGCTCTTTTATGACTCGTGGACTTCAACTCCCAGAATTCCTGAGCCAGCCATGCTGAGGGAAAAGGGAGAGGTTTCCAAGCTGAAGCATGCCGGCTCAGGAATTCTGGGTGTTGAAGTCCACGAGTCAAAAAAGAGCCAAGGTTGCCTACCCCTAGTATAGGCCTAGGCTGCTTTATGTCTTGTGGACTTCAATTCCCAGAATTCCTGAGCCAGCCATGCTGAGAGAAAAGGGAGAGGTTTCCAAGCTGAGCCATGCTGGCTCAGAAATTCTGGGAGCTGAAGTCCATGAGTCATAAAAGAGCCGAGGTTGCCTACCCCTGTTCTAGACCAATGTCTGGCCTACCTCACTACACTGTCACTCAGTTTCCTGCATTTCCTGTACAGCGACAATTACTAAGCACTGAAAAATGGAACAGTGCACCTTATTTATAGCTAAGAGACACTCCTTCTTTCTGATCAATATTATTCTATCTACTAATACCAGCATCACAGTAAGAACCAGAGCGGGCGAGGTTTATTCCTAGTAAATCAATAGAGTGTTTTTCTTTGCTATGCAATTCTTTAGAGAATAGCATGGGAATCCATATAATATAATGATGATCATTATGTAGCAAAGTCCAAGTTGCTTTTTTGCTATCTGCGGTTACTGATCCTGTAAAACCGTGAATTGATTTTTATTTTTTTTATTTTTTCCCACAGACACAAATCCTAAATTAATGTTGCGTTTCTGCTGTGCGGCAGGCAGGCCAGAGCAGGTAGGGTCTGGAAGTAGGTCCTAGGCTGTGGCTTGTAAACTCAGCAAGCTGTAGGAACAAGCTGCTGAGAAATTTCAAGAACAGCACCTGGATTCTCAAGAGCTAGTTAGCTTCTGTGTCTTGAGTGCAACCAAGCAACATTTGATGATGTTCCACATTTCTCATTGATTTCCCCACCCCCCACCCCTTGGTGAAATTAACTGTCAGCCAGAATGTCTTTGCTTCTAATGCTAGCTATCTTACAAGATGAGTAAAACCAATCTAGCAAGCATGAAAGTACCGGGATGGTAGCTCCTGTATCTTGTCGTTCAGGTTTGTTTTAAAGAGCCTTCCATTTTGCGTGGGACATCATGCAGCGCTTGAGCCTTTGAGGCCAACAGTAAGCATCCTTCAGCTTAAACCAAAGGGTGGACCCATTTTGATTTTCATTTGATACTGAAAATAGATGGGGTACTGGATTCAGAAGACTGGCTTTGTTCCCCCAAGCTATCCTCTTTTGTCTAACTATCATCAAGATCTAAATCTGTCATAAGTCATGTTGAACAGCCACAAAATAGCATTTCTCTTTCCGGAGAACTTGCTGGTTTCATTAAAGCTCTGTGCCCTGGAACATAAATGGATTTTTCATCATTGTTATCTCCGTTCTCACTTAGGAGCCAGGATAACACATATTTCATAATGCCAATTTTGGAGGGTTGTTTTTTTTTTTCCCCAGCAATTCTTTTCTCCCAATCTACCGTTTGTAATTCTGGACCTGTTGTGCTTTGTTTTCCTTCTAATTCAATAAGCTTGGTATTCAGAAATACAAATCAACAGAGAAGACTAGAACCAGTAAAACTATTACTTTTTTTTAAAAAAAAAAATCCTTTGGGGCTGAGAGAAAATAAAGAGGAATCATTCAAAGTAACACAAAACTAACTTTACTGTCATAACTTGAGTGGATCTGACTAAAAACCTTTCTGCTGGGAGACAAGTATCAAAAGCTGATGATAAAAAAATGGAGAACACCTTTACTAAATTTCACATGCTTGCAGTGCAGTCCTACAACTACTTACTGAAAAGGAAATCCTACTTGTAGGATGTGGGAACGGCCAGAATTTGGCCTCCTAAGAATTTGGCCTCTCAGCCTTCAGCTTTCCCAAACCCCCTTATTGGCCTCCACATACTGGGTCCCTCTCTGTATGAGCTTGCCCAGAAGAAGGGAATCCCAGGGGAGTTCTTTGATAACCATCCTCAATGGCTCTCGAGAGACTGTAAAAGTAATGCCGCTGGCCTGCTCCTAGTCTCCTTAATTTTTAAGGGTAATCTCCAAATTTTGGGAGGTAAGGACAAGAATTATACATACCCTTATACATATCACTCAGCCAATTCAAGTAGTGTACTGGATCTCTTTTGTGTGTCTAGAGATAAGGCTGACCTCTTCTCAGAGGTCACAGTACACCTTAGCGACAATAGCGACCATCAGCCTGTAAGTGTGACATTGCGAGGCTGCTCAGATTTAAGACCATATAACATGGCTGACAGATGGCTCACCAAAAA
This sequence comes from Daboia siamensis, assembly GCA_024449315.1. Classification (NCBI taxonomy): domain Eukaryota; kingdom Metazoa; phylum Chordata; class Lepidosauria; order Squamata; family Viperidae; genus Daboia; species Daboia siamensis. The sequence goes on along the minus strand of JAKJMR010017697.1, from coordinate 8,708 downwards.
GGTAGAGGTGACCCAAAATAAAAGGTTAATTTGGGCCAAAGTTGATACTAAGGCAATATTAGAAAGCCTTAAAACAGAGAATGCTACTAAGTGGGCTAGAACAATACAGTCATCTACTACTGACTGGATGTCAGCCTTCAATGCATTCTCCAATCTTTGTAACATACTGAAGAAACACCTAACAGCTAAACCTACTACAAAAAGAGCCCAAGTGGGTAGACATCGCTGGTTTGATCCTGATTGCCAGCGACAGAAAAAGAAATTGAAGGCAGCCATGAGGCTTGCCCAGAGGAATCCTACTGCCCATATACAAGCTAAGATGCTGCACACAAGAAGGGAATATAAAAAAAAACTATAACATTAAAGAAAAAACGTTTTGCCATTTCAATCTGGTCAGAACGTGAGTTGGCTGCCAGAAGTCATAATTCAGTATTATTTTGGCACTCTGTAGCAGGTATCCTGAAGGAACAGAGATTTGCATTTGACATACCAATCTCTGCTGCGGACTGGGAGAATTATTATCAGTGCTTGTTTGCCCCCACCGAACCGGTAAAGAAATTATTTTTAAACAGTGATTTGGTAAATCCTAGAACTCTCCCCCCTTGGCCACCAGTCTCGGAAAAGGAGATACAGTCCATCATTAAAAGCTTAAAGAGCAATAAAGCCCCAGGCGAGGATTTTTTACCAGCAGAATTATTTAAGAAATTTCCCAACTGGTGGGGCCCTGTATTAGCAGGTCTTTTTACACACACAAATAACACCTGCCATATACCAGATGGGTGGAAGATGGCAATAGTTGTCCCCATATATAAAAAAGGGAATAAAAGGGATCCTAGTAATTATAGGCCCATCAGCCTGATTGACATTGTAGCAAAAATATATGCTAGGTACCTTTTGAACAGAATTGAAATCTGGGTAGAGGAAAACAACATCCTCACAGAAGAACAAGCAGGTTTTAGACAGAACAGATCTACTATTGATAACTGCTTTGTCTTGAACCATCTAACTGCCAAATATGCCTATAAGAGGAGACCCCTGTTTGCTGCTTTTATAGACCTTACAGCAACATTTGATATGGTAAATAGAGACGTACTATGGAGTAAATTGACATCTCTTAAACTAGAACCCAGACTCCTGGCTTTGATTAAAGCCCTTTACACAAGTACCTGTTTGAGGGTGCGGTATGGGGTTAATGGGGCCCTGACTAACAGGATTCACACAAATAAAGGGATAAGGCAAGGGTGTATCCTGGCCCCATTATTATTTAATTTATACATCAGTGACTTGCCAGGGTTAATGAAGGATACCATGGTACACATGCCGATGATCCTAAATACTTACTGTAACAGCTTGCTTTATGCTGATGATATGATTTTATTATCATACTCACAAGTAGGATTACGTAGGCTATTAAGAAGATTCAGCTCTTATTGCCAGGATAACTCCCTAATCATTAACAAATCCAAATCAAAAATAATGGTGTTTGGAAGAAACCATCAGAGACATAAGTGGCAATTAGATGGTGAACCAATTGAGCAGGTTAATACCTTTGTATATTTGGGAGTAACTTTTTCCAAGACTGGATCTTGGGCCTGCCATCATCAACGAAGTACATTTAGAGCAAAAGCCCATTTGAATTTATTGCTCAAACTAAAGAACCATAGTTACCCAGGGTCCCTAGCTCCACTACTCAAAGTTTATAAGGCTAAGGTTACGACAATGCTCTTGTATGGAGTGGAAATTTGGGGTCTTTATTCAACCACAGCTTTAAAACAAACACAGTCCCAGCATCTGAGATGTATTTTGGGTGTAGATCCAAGAACATCTGCTGCAGCAGTTAGAGCTGAATTGGGAATTCATACAATTCAGGAATTATCTGAGCTTGTCGATCAGAAGGTCGGCAGTTTGGCGGGTCGAATCCCGAGTGCTGCATAGCAGAGTGAGCGCCTGTTACTCGTCCCAGCTTCTGCCAACCTAGCAGTTCGAAAGCACGTAAAAATGCAAGTAGAAAAGTAGGGACCACTACGGTGGGAAGGTAACAGCGTTCCGTGGGCCTTTGGCATCTAGTCATGCCAGCCACATGACCACGGAGACGTCCTCGGACAAGCGCTGGCTCTTCGGCTTTGAAACGGAGATGAGCACCGACCCCTAGAGTCGGAAACGGCTAGCACGCAAGTGCGGAGGAACCTTTACCTTTACCTTAGAGCTTATAACTACTGGTGCAAAGTTAATGAAATGGAGACTGATAGACTCCCCAAATTATGCCTACTAGAGCAAATAAAACTGCAATCACAAATCTCCTGGATCACCAAACAAACAAATTTTGTAAGAAGCTGTGGCCTTCCTGTTTCTTGCGTAACAG
>JAKJMR010017696.1:2819-12996 GCA_024449315.1 Daboia siamensis | reverse complement strand
AAATAAATAAATAAATAAATAAATAAATAAATAAATAAATAAATAAATAAATCTTGTGAATGTCACCTTAAAGGCCAGCTGTTAGGTGTGAGGATAGACTTGGGATTTGATCCGCTGGAGCAGGCTTTCTTTCATCTGGTTTGCTTTTGATGCCTCTCTGAAATAAGAAGATTGGAAAAGAAGCATTATTCTCTGAGATGAGTTTAAATCATTTGTGGTCTTTAGCTGGGAAATAGGTAGCAAGAATATGTTTTCCCCTCTGCAGGTTTTTTTGTCAAGTAGCCCATGCCAATCAGTTCTTTTACTATATTGTAATAACTAGTGTCATCTCATTAATGTCGTATTTAAAAGTCATTATTAGTTTATCATTAGACGCGGTGGCTCAGTGGGTTAGGACGCTGAGCTTGTCGATCAGAAGGGCGGCAGTTTGGCGGGTCAAATCCCGAGTGCTGCGTAACAGAGTGAGTGCCTGTTACTCGTCCCAGCTTCTGCCAACCTAGCAGTTCGAAAGCACGTAAAAATGCAAGTAGAAAAATAGGAACCACTACTGTGGGAAGGTAACAGTGTTCCGTGCACCTTTGGCAGATTGCAATCAGCAGATTGCAGTCACTACTCAGCAAAAGAAAGTCCCTGTTGATTCTCATCTCAATCTACTTCATTGGGGAAAAAAACAAAACAACAACAACAGAAAACAGAATGAGGAAGCTGCTGTGTGAAAGGTAGGGGGAGAAATGTCAACCGGCCAACAAATAAAACTATATTGTGAAGATAGAATATAGACAATGGATGATATAGTGCTTTTGAATGGAAATGATATATTCATAGAAAGGTTAGTAACTTTCTAACATGAGCGATTTATATATAATAAGGGACGTGGTGGCTCAGTGGGTTAGGACGCTGAGCTTGTCGATCAGAAGGTCGGCAGTTTGGCGGGTCGAATCACGAGTGCAGCGTAGCAGAGTGAGCGCCTGTTACTCGTCCCAGCTTCTGCCAACCTAGCAGTTCGAAAGCACGTAAAAATGCAAGTAGAAAAATAGGGACCACTCCGGTGGGAAGTTAACAGCGTTCCGTGCGCCTTTGGTGTCTGGTCATGCTGGCCACATGACCACGGAGTCGTCCTCGGACAAACGCTGGCTCTTTAGCTTTGAAACGGAGATGAACACCAGCCCCTAGAGTCGGAAATGACTAGCACGCATGTGCGGGGGAACCTTTACCTTTACCTTTACCTTTAGAAATTCATTTGACAATTTAGAAAAAAACCCATCACATATAATTTCTTTCTTTTTTTTTTTTTTATTAAAAAGTTTTTCAATACATTTTATTTATTACATCCCTTCCCCCAACCCTTCCCTCCCTTCCCAACCCCATCCCACCCTCTCACCCTCCCCTTCCATTCCCCCCCCCCGACTTCCCAGAGCTGGATACAAGGTATAAAAATAAAGTAACCAATCATAAAATCCCATATACTACTAACAATAAACTATTACGTCTCTCGCACTTTAGCTCTTATATGTTGACTACAAGCAATATACTTATTCAAATGCTAGATGAAACTTTTTAGTCCGGTATTTATTCTGGATGTAATCAATCCATTTCTTCCACTCCACAATATATCGTTGTTGCGAATGGTCTTTCAAATATGCTGAAATCTTCGCCATTTCCGCCAGGTTGGAAACTTTTAAAGTCCATTCCTCTATAGTCGGCAATTCTTCCTTCTTCCAATATTGCCCTATTAAAAGTCTTGCTGCCGTAATTAAGTTCAACATCAAATTGATGTCCAGCACAGTAGTATCAGTAATAATGCCCGATAAAAACAACTGCGGACAAAACTTTATCCTTTTCTTGAATATCTTCTGCATATTCCACCAAATTTTAATCCAAAATGCTTTAATCTTTTTACAAGTCCACCATATATGAAAGTACGTTGCATCTTCACCGCCACATCTCCAACATTTAGGGTGATAATTCAGATACATACTTGCTAACTTTTTAGGATCTAAATGCCACCTATAAAACATTTTATAAAAATTCTCTCTTAAGTTTTGGGCTTGCGTAAATTTTACATTTCTAACCCAGATCTTTTCCCAAGTGTCCATTGTAATAACTTCATGAATATTCTGTGCCCATTTTATCATACAATCCTTAACAATTTCTGTTTCTGAATCAATCTCTATCAATGCAAGATATATCCGTTTGATATGTGCTGGTCCCTGATTTCTAATTTGCTTTACCAAGTTTTCATCATCCATTAAAAAACCAATTTTCTGATCCTCTTTCCACCTGGCTTGTAATTGCCCATATTGAAACCAAGTTTGTACAATCTTTTTTTCTCGTAAAAGATTATATGACTTCCATCACCATACATCCCTCTCCAAACTCAAAATTTCCTTATATGTAGTCACATCATGTTTAAATCCAACATTTATGTTCTCTATTGCGTGCTTGGGTATTGCCCATAAAGGTATCTTGTAATTTAACTTTTGTCCATCAATTCCATAACAGAATTTTCTGGGTGTGTCAACGTAATAACCAGATCATCCGCAAACGCCCTCAATCTGTAATCCTGATCTCTTATTTGAATTCCCTTAATTGTTTCCGAATTCCGTATTTTAATCAGTAATATCTCCAACGTTAAGACAAATAATAAAGGTGATAACGGGCAACCCTGCCTCGTACCCTTTTCAATATTACACACTTCAGTCAAACTATTATTAACTATTATTCGAGCTGTTTGCTTTTGATATAGTGCCCTGATTGGTTGTAAAAATTCATCCCCAAAATTCATTTTATCTAATACTTTCAGCAAAAATTTCCAATCCAATTGATCAAAGGCTTTTTCAGCATCCAAAAAGATCAATGCTGCAGAGATCTGGTTATTCCTTTCCAAAAATTCCAACAAATCAACTATATGTCTCACATTGTTTTTCATTTGTCTACCACTTATAAACCCAGTTTGATCACCATGAATTACCTGTTGCAATAACCTCATCAGTCTACTAGCTAAAACCTTAGCAAATATCTTGTAGTCCGTATTCAAAAGTGATATTGGCCTATAATTTCTTGCTTGAGTAACGTCCTGATCTTCTTTCGGAATTAAAGAAATAAAAGCAGTTTTCCAAGACGGAGGCACTCCTCCCCCTTTTTGAATTGTCTGAAACAGTTCCTTTAATGGCTTTATCATCTCAAACTGTAGATTTTAATAATACGCAGCAGTCAAACCATCCGTGCCTGGCGCTTTACCTACTTTTAACTGTTTAATTGCCAAAAATATTTCTTCCTCAGTTATCAACTGATTCATCTCTTCTTTTTGCTCTTGCGTGAGAACCGGGATGCTAAAGTCTTTTAAATATAAATCAATGTCCATTTCATTAATCTTATCTCTAGCATATAATTTAGAATAAAAATCAACAAAGGTTTCCTTGATAAGATTCTGTTGATACACAATCTTTCCCTTATGTTCTATTTTATCTATATTAGAAACCCTTTGCTTCTTCCTTAGCATATAAGCTAACCATCTACCTGGTTTATTGGCATTGCAAAAAGTATTATGCCTTGCAAACCGTAGATTAGTTGCCACCTGATCAGCCATTAACTTGTCAAATTGTCCTCTTAATAACTTAATAGTCTCTTTAATCTTCATATCCGATGGATTCAAAATTAAAACCTTTTCTTTTTCCTTAATCTCTGTCTCTAATTCTTTCCTCCTAAATTCCAAATTACGTCTATATTTATTGTTAAGATATATCAACACACCTCTCATATACGCCTTACTAGCATCCCATACCATTTCCATAGAAGTACCCTTATGCATGTTTGTTTCAAAAAAAACCTTCATCTGTTTTTTACACTTTTCCACATTTTTCTGATTTCTGAACAAATTCTCATTTAAACACCAGGAGCGTCGTTCTCTAATGTCTTTTCCAATCTCTAACCAAACTGGGCTGTGATCAGACATAGTCCTTGAACAAATCTTTATCTTCTTAGTTCTAAAAAAAGATCATTAGTCAATAATATAAAATCAATCCTGGAAAAAAATTGATGTCTGTCAGAAAAAAAAGTATAGTCCCTTTCTTGTGAGTTCCTCTCCCTCCAAACATCACGTAAATCCATATCATCCATCATCTCAAAAAAAGATTTAGGCAATTTAGCATGACTTGGGGTACTTCTATAAGATCCACTCTTATCCATTTGTACATTCAAAACACCATTCCAGTCTCCCATAAAAATAAAAGATTTGTAATCCAATTGGGTAATCCTGCTGTGTAATAAACTATAAAAATCAGCTTGCTGTTGATTAGGAGCATATAATCCAACCAAAAGAGTTTTTTTGCCTTCTATTAACAAGTCCACAATAACATATCTTCCTTGTTGATCTGCTTCAATTAACTCTGCTGTAATTGTATTCTTAACGTAAATAACCACTCCATTTTTCTTGTTAACTGAGGAAGCAATAAATTGTGTACCTAATCTTGAATTTAATAAATGCTTTTGGTCCATAGCTCTAATATGTATTTCTTGTAAACAAATAACATCAGTCTTAAATTGCTTTAAATATTGAAAAATTTTCTTTCTCTTCTGTGGTGAGTTTAATCCATTGACATTCCAAGTTAAAAACTTAGTCACCATTTCTGGCAACCCGAAGCTTTTGGAGCGCGTCTTCCAGAATCCCCTTCACATTTTTAGGCCGCGCTCCTCCCACAGCTTCGCTATAGGTACACTTTGGAGGTTCCACAACATTCTGCTGATCCTGCTCTTGCTCACGTCTGATTCGTCTCGAAGCAGCACGCGTAATCCTCTGGTCTTTTACTTCTTCTGATACTGTTGAAATTTGACCCGCTCCTGCTGCTCTCTCATCTGTCTGTATTCCTTCGGCATCATGAGACTTTCCCTCCTTTGTTGATTCCAGAAGTGGTATGGGGATTGCTTTTAGTTTTGGGTGACTTCAACCTACCATCCCTGGGAGGATCATCTGAGTTAGCTCGGGAGTTCATGGCTTCCATGACGGCCATGGACCTGACGCAAGTAATTGCTGGACCGACTCATGAGGGAGGCCACACCCTTGACCTGATTTTCTTATCTAGACGGTGGTTAGATGATCTTGGTGGGGGTTCCCCAATTTTTATACCCCTGTCATGGACCGATCATCATCTCCTGCGGCTGGTCTTCCGTCTTGCCACTCCCCATCGTGGGAGTGTGGAACCAATTAAATGGTACCGCCCCAGACGCTTAATGGACCCTGTGAGGTTCCAGGCTGCGCTGGGGTCCCCACCTGCCTCCTCTGCTTACAACTCGGCAGATTCCCTAGTGGAAGCCTGGGAAAAGGCAGCCACTGGGGCTCTGGACCGAGTTGCACCCTTGCGGCCCCTGACCCGGTGCAGATCCCATCGAGCTCCATGGTTTTCCACGGAGCTCAGGGAGATGAAGCGTCGGAGACGGGGCCTAGAGAGCTGTTGGAGATCCAGCCGATCCGAATCCGACCGATTGCGACTAAGATCCTATATTAGGTCTTATCTCGCTGCGATAAGGGAGGCGAGGTCTAATTACTTCGCCACCCTTATCGCGTCCGCAGATAATCGCCCGGCCGCCTTGTTTAGGGTGACTCGCTCCCTCCTTAATCAGGAGATGAGGGAAGAACCCTTGCAAGGTCGTGCCGAGGAGTTTAACCAGTATCTGTCGGACAAAATCGCTCGGATTCGGACCGGTTTGGACTCTGACTGGGCAGAGTCTGACGAGCAGGACACGGGCAATCTTGTCGTTTGGGAGGAGTTTGACTCTGTTACTCCGGATGAAGTGGACAGGATTATGGGGAAGCTGAGTGCCACCACATGTTTATTGGATCCGTGCCCTTCTTGGCTGGTTTATGCGGCTCGGAAAGGGACACGAGGCTGGCTCCAGGCGGTTATATCTGCTTCTTTGAGTGAGGGTAGTTTCCCCGCCGTCTTGAAAGAGGCGGTGGTGAGACCCCTCCTCAAGAAGCCTGCCTTGGATCCAGCTTTGTTGAATAACTTTCGCCCGGTCTCCAACCTTCGCTTTCTTGCGAAGGTTGTTGAGAGTGTGGTGGCACATCAGCTCCCTCTGGCCCTGGATGAAGCGGATTATCTAAACCCGTACCAATCAGGTTTCAGGCCCGGGTACAGCACGGAGACGGCATTGGTCGCTCTGGTGAATGATCTCTGGAGGGCTCGGGACAGGGGATGTTCCTCTGTCCTAGTCCTATTAGACCTCTCAGCGGCTTTCGATACCATCAACCATGGTCTCTTGCTGCGGCGTCTCAGGGGATTGGGAGTGGGAGGCACAGTTTTGCGGTGGTTCTCCTCCTATCTCCTGGGACGTTCGCAGTCGGTGTTGGCAGGGGGACAGAGGTCGACCTCGAGGTCTCTCATTTGTGGAGTTCCTCAGGGGTCGGTCCTCTCACCCCTCCTGTTCAACATCTATATGAAACCGCTGGGTGAGATCATTCGTGGTTTTGGAGTTGGGTATCATCAATATGCTGATGATACCCAGCTTTTTCTTTCTACCCCAAACCACCCCAGTGATGCCCTCGACGTGATGTCCCGTTGCCTGGAGGCGGTCCGGGTCTGGATGGGGAGTAACAGACTTCAACTCAACCCCGACAAGACTGAGTGGCTGTGCATACCTGCATCCCGGGATATTCAAAATATTCCATCACTTTCTATGGGGGGTGAATTATTACCCCCCGTAGATAGGGCTCGCAACTTGGGAGTCCTCCTAGATTCACAGCTCATTTTGGAAGATCATATAGGGGCTGTGACTAGGGGGGCCTTCGCCCAGGTTCGCCTGGTGCGCCAGTTGCGACCCTATCTAGACCGGGATGCCTTGTGTACGGTCCCCCATGCGCTCGTGACCTCTCGCCTTGACTACTGCAATGCTCTCTACATGGGGCTGCCCTTGAAGACCACTCGGAGGCTCCAACTGGTACAGAATGCAGCCGCGAGAGTTGTGTTGGGAGTCTCCCGATACTCCCATATTACACCTTTGCTCCGTGAGCTGCATTGGTTGCCAGTTGTCTTCCGGGTGAGATTCAAGGTACTGGTAATGGTGTTTAAGGCCCTTCATGGCATGGGTCCGGAGTATCTCAGGGACCACCTGCTGCCGGCATCTACTTCCCTCCGCCCTGTACGCTCCCACAGAGAGGGTCTCCTCAGGGTGCCACCGATCAGAGAGTGTCGATTGGTGGCCCCCAGGGGGAGATCCTTCTCTGTGGGCGCCCCGGGGCTATGGAATCAGCTTCCGGTTGAGCTCCGGACGGCGCCCGACCTTCGCTCCTTCCGTCGGGGTCTGAAAACATTTTTATTTGTACAAGCTGGACTGGCCTGATGAGGGATGAGGGATGGGTAGTTTTTAATGTTTGTATAGGTTTTAGTTTGGGCATGTTTAATCTCTTTTTAATTTTTGTATTTTTGTATGTTTATATTGCCCTGTACACCGCCCTGAGTCCTTCGGGAGAAGGGCGGTATAGAAATAAAATTAAATAATAAAAAAAAATAAATAAAATAAAAATAAAACATTGCTATAAAAATCACGTGCCTGCATCACTGTAGCAAGACGGTATCTTGTGTCTTCAAACATTACCACCATACCCACTGGGATCTCCCATCTAAACTTAATATCACGTCGCTTAAGCTCCTGTGCCAGAAATGCAAATTCCTTTCGTTTCCTTAAAATTTTTGGAGGGATCTCTTTTAAAACCAGAACTTCTTGCTCTGCGATCACAAGCTTAGTATTGTAAGAGACTTGAATAACTTCATTCCTGGTTGCTCTCTTTGTAAAGTAAACAACCACATCTCTAGGTAATTTCCTTTGTCTCGCAATCCAGGAATTAACACGGAAAATTTTATCTATATCTTCTGTAATTCCTTCAGCTGGCCTTCCCAACACATCTTCCAGAGCAACAGAGACTATTTTCTTCAAATCTTCCTTGAGATTCTCCTTAAGACCCCTAATTCTCACAGCAAACTCCATTTCATGATATTGTACCAATTTCAGATCATAATCAATTTTATCCACCACATTCTCTGTCTCTAATATTTTTGCATCCAATTTAATATTATTTTGAGTGAGATCCTCCACTCTTTCGTCCAGGCGTTCAATACATAACGCCATGCCTTGAAATGCAAGCAAGATGTCCTCCCTTATTACTGTAAACTTTTCATCCATAATTTCTGTCAGCTTCTCATCCAACTTGTCATCTATCATCTCAGCTAAATGCTGTGAATGCTTTTCCAAAGCATCTTGCAAAACTTTAACTGTTAAAACAGGCGAAGGTAAAGGTGCAGGAGGTGCTAAGGCTTGCACTGAAGATTGCGGCAAGGGGGAAGCCCCTGCACTTTTAGTAAGTTTAGTAGATTTAGCCGCCATTTTTTTCCCTCTTTTGCAACTACGCACTTTCACTTTCAAAGTCTTCAATGTGGATTGAGCCAAAGATCAAAAGTTCACTTACTCCTTATTCTCTTGCATCGCTCTGCCTGCTTTCATTATCTTCCAAAGTCCATTCTTGTAAGCAGGGATGGTTGCGTTCGCCTTGTTCTGCTCCAAAAAAAAACGGAGCAGACACGCTGCGCAGCCCGGAGAAATCCAAGCTTCGGGGGGGCTCAATCCTTCAGCCGCCAGAACTTAAAGCCCTGGCGGCCCCAGAGAGCCCTTCCCCTACTTGGATACTCACCCCCTCCTCTTCTCCCGAGGAAGGGGCTTCCGAACCGCCGAAACAGCTGATCGGCGCTGTTTTCGGCAGTTCTACAAAGCCGCGAAGCTGACAACTTAAAAGCAGCTGTCGTCGTCGGCGCCTTGCCACCCGGAAGTCTTCCATCACATATAATTTCATATCCATGCAACTGAAAGCTTGGGAAAGTATTTAGAAGTAGCATGTTTGTTTGGAGCAGGGTTGCTATCAAATTACCACTCTCGTACATGCTTGAAATAAGGGACAGTACACATTCTCTCCATGACCTGTTTTCCTTGTTACCTTCTGGGAGGAGGGGGCTCCGTGGTATCCAAAGCAGATTTTTTTTTAAAATCCCATTTATATCCCGCCCTTCTCCGAAGACTCAGGGCGGCTTACAATCTAAAGCACAATGTGCTTAGCAATAGCCTTCATTCTATGTATATGCCTGCTTATTAGGGCTTTCCCTCCCCCCCAAGATGCATTATTACAAAGTCAGCTTATTGCCCCCAACAATCTGGGTCCTCATTTTACCTACCTTGGAAGGATGGAAGGCTGAGTCAACCTTGAGCCTGGTGGGACTCGAACCTGCACTAATTGCAGGCAACTAGTGTTACTTAAGGAGGCATTAGCCCACTGCTCCACCAAGGCTCTGAATCCCGATTCAGTCACAGTTTTGTTCCATACAGTATCAATCTTGTGGACTCTCAAGCTTCCTCTTTCCGCTATGTATTCAAGATGGACAGTGATTAATATTTAAATGTTATTGATATGTAAGGGTGTAGGTTTATACACATATATATAGCATGTTTATATGTGAGTTATGTATGTGTACACTTTTGAAAGCAGGCTACAGAATTTCATTTTTAATGTGTGCCAGTGTGCCCAAACTAAAAAATGACAATAAAAGTTATCTATCTATAAGGATATGATTCCAATTACTTATACCTGTAGAATATTTTAGCCATTTTTCTCTTCTGATTTCTAGTTACTCTGTTCTTCCTGGGGTTATTGTTTTGGGACAATTGGAAATGTCCTGCCAGGCCCATCATTCATTGACATAAGCATTTACAGGGATTTCATTTTAAATATAGCTGCATGACTACAAAAAGTTGTATGCATGAACATTCAATCAGATCTGAAGTGTCTTTTGATTCAATCACTTCTGCATTCATTGAAGATCCTTTAGAGGAACACTTATGTGACTATTTTTCCTTCACTATAATTTCTATAGGCACTTGTGAATTCAATACAGTATTTCTTTATGCAGAAACTTCAATATGTCTAGCATTAGTGTGGGACTAATGCTGCTAAAAGGTTTAATTATGGGATTACTGACTTGAGACTCAACAATTACCAAAAAGAAAGAGAAAAAAATCTGGATGATGGATGTAGCAATATCTGGAGATAGGAAAGAAGAAGAAGAAGAAGAAGAGGAGGAGGAGGAGGTGGAGGAGGAGGAGGAGGAGGAGGAGGAGGAGGAGGAGGAGGAGGAGG
>JAKJMR010017695.1:933047-975427 GCA_024449315.1 Daboia siamensis | reverse complement strand
CTGAGTCATTCATTTCTATATATTGTAGTGTCTTATTAAATTGAGGTTTGCCTAGTACCATTCTCAGTACTATTTTAATTCATAATTTCTCCCCCAAACATGTGACATGAAATCAGTCTAGGATTCCAGCAAATTTTATACAGAAACTGTGAGCCAAGTTATAGAATGTGGGCCAGGAGAAAATGGTCAGGTCAGGTTGGCCATCCAGTTGCAAATAATGAGCCTGGATCACAGAAGAGATTGCCACAATTCTTTTGTTACAATCATATTTAATGACGTTTCATTTTAAACCTCATTCCTCAGGTATAGTAAGATTGGAAAAAGTTTTATGATGAATAAAGACTAATGCAAAGGTAGCATAAGTTATGAAGAAACATAGTCAAGGCATGTTCATAGCTAATCACACAAAAGCATGCAACAATGCCTGGAAGTAACATATCAAAATGTGATAAAATAGCAAGAGATAGGAGCTGGAAGCCACTGGGAAATGTCCTACTCCCATTTCCATCCTTGACTACAAACCTCACTTCCTCAGAAAATGACCTATTGGGCCCTTAGCATTTGACTGACTATATTGGAGGACAGATTTGTTCCCCTGGTCCAGTTTAGGAGGGTTGCGTTGGCAGATATATGTAATAGCTGTACCTTATCTCATGATGTTCCTAACACATTTAATGCAATAGAGAGTGTTCATCAAGTTTTAAAACCTAAATAAATCTGTTGCTTCCTTGAGCACTCCAAGTTACACTGCACAACTTCCCTTTCCTTTTGCATTTCAGACACTCAGATAAGCAGAGAGCAGCATTAGCAATTCTGTCTGCTTTCCTCTTTTGCTCTCACATTCTCCTCCCTCAGCTCCACACCTCTCTGTCGCTGGTTGCTTCTAAAAGGATTAATTAGAAAGATGTGAGCAGGGGTTGGAACGTCAAGAAACAATCGTCACTTTCTTATCTGACCCCTATCACCAGCTGCAGAATTAACAAATTGAATGTCGTCAGCAAACAGGAGTTGCAGATGATATGAAGTTCATTACTAACAGTGCAGGACTTGTTGTTCAAAGCCCATTTTAAACAACTCTGGCTGATTAAATTCCTTGCAGGGACCCCTGCCAGACACTGTTAGAAAAGACGGACATCTAACAACTCTCTTTCTGTCTCTCTTTTTAACATGTGCCAATTATTTGTCTCCTATCTGCAGGTGCTGGCAAGGATCAGCATTTTGGCCCTGCTGTCTACAGTCTTATCCATTTGGCGCCTGATGTAGCACTCTCACATTACCAGTAGTTGGTTCTGGTTTGACTGTGAAAAGCTATAAGAATAACCTCTGTTCCCCACCCCCACCCCCATTTTCCTTCCACCTTCCCAGTTTCATAGCTCTCTAAAAGTGTCTCAGAGCGACACTAATCCTGTCAAGGAGGCGTCTGAGATGAAATATACTAGGGAAGGAGGAAGACAAAGCTTCCACTGAACTCAATGCTCAGGTGTACTTTCATAGGGGTTCCCCATTTTCTGCTTACCATGAAGGGTGGTTTCGTTTTTGCTCCCCTTATTATCATTCTTTTTTTGAAGAAAAGTAGCTGTTCCAAACAGGATGCTTATGCTGTGAACTATTAAGAATTTAAGAAATATGTTCTTCAGAGGAAAATTATCCCTTCAGATCTGGCAATCTAGGCTTATTGCTAGTGTAGTTTCATGCTGGGGATGAGATAACAAAGCCAGGAAAAGGCATCTAGGGGCCAAGTTAGGAGTGAGGTTAAATATAATTTTGTACATCACAAAGGTAAGTAATCTGGTCCTCTAATCCCCATTTTTCTGGAACTTCTGGAGCCTCAGCAACTGGAAAATCAGCAACATAACTCCTTCACCATTTTTTTGAGAAATAAGATCTATTTTCCTTTAAATTAAAATTCAAATAAAAAAGTTTAACACCTCAAAATACAAAATATTTTTAAAGTTAACAAAGAAAACCACTTTTTTAATCTTAGAGAAGATTAAAAGCTTGCTCTCTCTCTGACATACAAAGCTGCCATTTATATGGGAATAATTTGGAAGATGTTAAATGCTCATATTATGTTGCTTCAAATCCAAATAAATATAAGCATATGTCCTCTCCTGAAGATATGCATTTATAAAAATATCCATGCAAATGCATATTTTACTAAACTTTTGTCTGGAGCTTGATGAAAGATACATAGTTGCTTCTTCCAGACTGTCCCCCTTTTCTGCCTTTAAAGTGGAACATGATTGCTCTATGCATTCTGCTTCCTTTCTTCTACAAATATCAACTAATGAAGTAGAATGAAATTTAGGAATTTTAGGAAATATGGAAATTTATATCATTTCATATCCTAGTTTTGGCTATACAAGAATTAGAACATGGAAGAGAGTATAACAGGTTTGTATAACCTTAGAAATCTTCTAGTCCAACCTCCTGCTTGAGCAGGATACCTTATACCATTTCACACAGATGGCTGTCCAGTCTCTTCTTGAAAACCTCCAATGATAGAGCACTCACAATTTCTGGTTGCAAGCCATTTCACTGATTAATTGTTCTCACCATCAGGAATTTTGTCTTTAATTATAGCTTGGATCTCTCTTTAATCTTCCACTCGTTAATTCTTGTCCTACTCTCAGGTGCTTTGGAGAAAAGATCACCCATCCTCTTCTCTTTGACAACCACTCAAATATTGGAAGACTGTTATTTTATCAGCCTTAGTTCCTCTTTTCATTAGATTAGATATACCTAGTTCCTGCAAACATTCCTCACACAGTTTAGCCTTCAGATCCCTTATCATCTTTGTTGCTCTTCTCTGCACTCTTTCTAGAGAGACTTAAAATTAGACTTCAGCATCTCAGTAGATAATAGCAATGTGGTCTATGCTTACTCACCTGTCATGATCATCATCTTAGCCACTGTCTATCCACTGCAGGATGAAGGCCTCTTCTGTATGTTTCCAACCTATATGGTTCTGAGCCTTTCTTTTGCCAATTGGGCCCGCAATACCTCCTGATGTCATTGATCCATCTTGTTTTAGGTCTCTTTCGTGGATACTTTTTTTTCAAGTGAGATCCATTCTATGACTAGACTGATCCACCTGCCCTCAGTTCTTCTTGCTATGTGACGAGCCCATTTCCATTTCAATGTATTCAGAGGTCTATCCAGTGAGTTTTAAGGCCATTTATTTCCAAATAAATAAGATTGTGAGGTTACTTTTGCACTGACAAACACAAAAATTAAAGAAATGTTTGGATAATTTGTAGAAACAATGTATAGAAAGTATAGTATTTTTCTCAGGGGTCTATAATTGACTTTTTTTGTCATTCCTCAGCTCAGTTTTCTCTTTTTTTTCTTTTAATTAAACCATTCCATTTTAGAAACTTGATAATAATTAAGATAATTTAATCACTTAGCTATGCTTTCTCCCCAAAAGAAACTACTCTACAATTCAGATGACTTCATGCTCTCATAAACAGATAGTTTGCACAAACCCAAGCATCATTTGGTATTGTGTGATCTGATTACCCCCACACTTGGTGAACCTGTGAAAAACCAATAGATATAAGGTGGACTCAAAAGGGGTGAAATTCTTTTGTGGCCATGTACCAATTGTACCTCAGCACATATAAGTGCATTACTTGATTTGCCATCAATGTCTGATGACTACTCACTATCACCTAGCCCACTAAAGCACATACATTGAAATTCCTGTAATTCTATTTATTCTGGAAGCTTAAACTGAATGCTGTATCCCCAAATATATTTAAAAGTACATGAAGATCTCTTGTTCTGTACCTCTAATTTACCTTACTAGTATGACAAATAATTTACAATATGGTATCACTAAGCTGTTCCTCTTCACATTCAGCCTTGTCATATAGAACAGAATGCAATGATGTCAAACTACTTTCTACATTACAAAGTAGTAAGTGAGAAAGGAGAAATAATATCAAGCACTTTGCATGGTTTTTGCTTCAATTTTTGGTCTTAAATGGCTCAGGAATGTAAGAATGTAACACAGTTTGTACATTTATTTATTGGTTACAAACAGTGCTTTTTTTCTAAAAGAAAAAGGTGCCAGAACTCACACATGTCATACAACCTGCCTTGCCTACCCTACAAGGTTCCATCCAAAAAAGGTGCCGGAACTCCGTTCTGAGCGTTTAATGACAAAAAAAGCGCTGGTTACAAACATGTGCATTGTGGAATCTCAAAGCAGAATATCCCAAAGGTGCTTTTTCATGAGCCAACTGGACTTTCTTGGTTTTTCTTTGAAGACGTTTCATTCCTCATCCAAGAAACTTCTTCAGCTCTGAAGCAGAATACTTTTCTAAGAGTTCATATGGGCCATAAATTAACTTCCTGACTAATTGAGATCTAAGGCAGGAGTTGGCAACATGGTACCCATAGCTATCCTTATTATCCCAGATAAAAATAACTTATCAGATAAGACTTGCCAGATTCTGTAACATCTCATGGTAATATACATGTGTTGTAGTAGTCCATTTGCTTTGTCTGATTGCACAAAAGCATACAGGGAAATGAGAGGTCAGGAAAAGTTGCCAGTCACAATCGAGATCTTGCAAGCAGATCATCTGATATATTTGCCTTTTTCAATTTCCATTTAGTGTGCATGGCTTAAGAAAATCTTTTACCTGTAAAGTCTGAAACTACAAAGCATCTTAACACATGTATTAGAAGTTTTTTTTCTTCACCTTAAGTTTCATCTTTTGAATTTTTCACTTTCTATTTTTACAATACATGATTGAAACTTGACATGCATTACTGTGCAATTGGTAATATATTGTACTGTTGTTTTTAATTTGTTGTTTTACACAGCTAATGCACAATGAAGTAAATAGGCTATGTGGATATTCTTCTCTCCTTTGACATATTTGTGGTTCCACACAAATCCCAATTATCAACACTAATAAATATTTTTATGCAAATATAGTGAGGATGCCTAAAATGTTTTTTTCCTATATCTAATGCTGAAAATAAAAATGATTTCAAAAACATGTAGTTCAGTGTGTAGTTTGCTTTTGTTTAGCTTTTATTCAGGTATCACTGATATAGTCCAGAACAGCACTGGTATTGAGAATTCTTTATGAATTGTGACAGAAAGTGCAATAAAACTAATGTTGAATGTTGTTGCTTCAGCAGGATGTTTCTTGATTGAAGAGGGCACCAAGTAAGTACTACATTCCAAAGCGGAACAAAAACCCTAACAGAGTTAGCAAGCACTAAATGTGTAATTAATGTCAAGGGATATAAAGATTTACCATTTTCCATAAGACTTGATCTATCTCATGCTTTAAAGAAGTTTTTCTGTGCTTCTCAACGGTAGAAGGGAAGTACATCCTAGGTTCCCCAACTAGAAGGTGAGCCCATCATTTTGTCAGATGTCCAAAGAGTAATGCTTCATACTCCTCACTTTTGCTGCAAAAAACTCGGTTTGCTATGACATTCTCTATTGTTACCCAAACTTGCGATTTAGGTTTCAGTGTTTCTGTTCTGAATGAAACCAGTATACCTGAGACAGAGAGGATGATTTCTACCTGTTCTGACTCAGAACTCCCTGCAGTTCCTACTCTGATCTGTTGGCTTGGAGTGACTGCCATAAAAAAAAGCAAAAATAACCCTAGGTATGATCGGTCCGTATAGCATAGATTTATGGTCCCATTTTAAATTTGATAAAACAAATATAATAGTTTTGGAAGGTTCTGGAAGCATAGGAAAATAGCTACGCTACTGCTTTACAGATAATCTTGTTTAGAGACTACTTTAACTTAGTGACCATTATCAGGTACAATGGTGATGAAAAAATAACTTTACAATCAATACTCCCATTTATGACCATTGTAGCTTATAGGAAAATAAATGAAAGCTGTTCATAAGCATAGTCACAATTTTACTTAACCACTTCACTTAATAACCGAATTGCTGGACTCAGTTGTGGCCATTAAACAAATAGTACCGTATTGTCTTTATAATATATGAAAATGAATTAATGTTCATTGGCTTATTTCTATCTTAACTCTCAGTTTTAGGTCACTATTTTAGATTCAGACTTAAATAATTTGTGTTTGGGCTCAGATACTTAACAGATATTGCTGTAATACAATTGGCAACTTAGTTTAATTGAATATGTGTGATTCTTCAGTTATCATGTAGTGTTATATTTATTGGCAGTAGATCACAATGTACATGATACAGCAAGAAATACTGTCTGCTGGGCTATAAGTGACTATCAAATTAATATACAGTTTGATTTTCCATCTGTCAATGCATTGTTTCAACTAACCTCCTCAGGGGTGGCAGCTGCAAGTGGCTATTTGCATCAAACAGTCCTCAAGTCACTTTCTATTAGGATGGCTGCTTCCCTTTTTCTGTTAATGAATTGCTTGCATCTGTGAAATTAACTGCTGCTCTCTGGGTTTGGTTAAAATCACTGGGTTCAGCTTGTTGCTTCTAAGATGTGTTATATTACCTAGGTGATAGTGGCAACTAGTTGTACAGCATAAATTTATACCATGGAGTTAAATAAACTTAATTCTCTGATACTGTGTATCTGTAATAAGAACAATGTAGTGCAGAGTTAGAATATCATACCTAATGCTGTCCTATCCAGGTTCAAATCTTCACCAAGCCCTAAATTACTGGGAAATCTTGAGCCAGTTATTATTTCTCAGCCCAATCTGCTAAGGCTCTGCTATACCCAAAATGCGGATGGAGAGCCATGTTAGCTACTGTATTTTGTACTTCTGGAAGAAAAATCTGGGTGTAAATATAATAATGAATAAAAGGAGTTCAATGAACTTCAGTGTATGACTCTATTCACAAATAATGTTAAAAGGCCAAGAGCCACTTCTGCTCTTATCCCATGCTATGGCAATGTATGTGAATATTAAAAGTGTAGCTCCAACTATGTGGAGGTTCTTTTTATGGCCAGCAGTCATCTCATTAGCACTTATCAACACAGAGCATGATCATTTTCCTTATCTCTCTGAACTGTAAACAAGTTTGTCAAATAAGTGAAGAGAAGGTGTATTGTTATTATACTCCTGATGGCTGGGAAATATTGCTGCAATAGGGGGATCCAGATTTTGAGTAATTATTGGGCAAGATGCTGTATTTCTTTTCTGTGGGTACCATTACCCTTTCACCATAACTTCTAAGTCCAGTCCGCATGGTGTTCCAAGTCAGAAGATTAAAAAGAGAGAGAGAGAGAAGTTTCTGTTTCCTCTTCTCTTTGTCCCTCCTGAAATTTCTCACTCCCTCATGCAGGATAGGTTAAATTGGCAGCTTTAAACTTGAGAAAGAATAAAAATGCTATTATTGTTGAAGTCATTTAACACTGTGTAGGGGTTCCCCATAGCTGAGGACTAGTCACCTTGTATGAATGTGTAGAATAGCATAAGTTTGTACAAACCACAAATGAAGCACTGGATGAGCTATTTATTTATTTATTCATTTATTTAGAGCAACATGCTGCAAGAACAACCCTATTAAAGACATGATAGAAAACAAATGGAGAAATACTTTTATCATACCATCTTAAGCTATCCTGAAAAAAAAAGTTAATTTGTCTCCAATTCTGCTAGGCACTTAGCAGGGACAAAATTTAAACGAGGCACTTCCTGAATCACAGCTCACACTGATACGTGAAATTTTAGTTCGGCAAACCTATTTATGAAAATAGGTTTAAGTCTTAAGTCTGACAGGGATGATTACAGATTAAAGCCATATAATGCTTTCCAAACAATATGACCTATTGATTTCATGTGGGAAGAATAAATGTAGAATTCAGTTACTTGTACTTTTCTATTGCACCTACTGGCAGTACTTGCATAGTGATTATCTCCAGAGATCAATACAGGCAAGTCTTTCAATCCACCACATAGCAACGTATTGCACATCATCTTTGACTGCATGCTAATTCATATTTAAGTCTTATAGGAATACAAAGAGGCTTCATCAGTTTTCTAAAACACCATGATAAAAATCACTTGGAACAAAATAGGGATTATTCAGTGTATTTTGGAACTGTATGAGCATAGCAATGAATACAACTAAAATAGCAAAAGAAAATATTGCAACTTGCATTGAATTCAAGAATTAATATACAATAGAACTGCTATTATAAGAATAGTGACTATAGCAAAACTACAGCACATTAGATTTCTAGATGGATATTGGACAGAATTCTTAATATCATTGTATGTGATGGTTCAACACATTTACAGTTGGGTTCACATATTAACACTGTCCATCTATGAGGTTAATTTAGGCATTGTAAAAAGTTATCTCTTAGTCCATTTATCACTAGCTTTTGAACATCTGCATTACAGATTGAAGTTCTATCTTGTCAGCAACGTACTGTGGTATCTCATGCTCTCTCATTTCAAAGAGATATATGTTAACATGTTTGAACATCTGATTATATGAAACCTTTATGTAAGCTGGTGTTTACTTTTGTCTTAGTAACAAGTTTATTAGTCCTAATAACGTGTAGCAATCTGAGTTTATATAGGTCATGGGCAACTGAGTTAATTGCAATTTCTACTCCAGCAGAAGCAAATTGGTAAAATTCAGTCTATACAGAAAAGTTTTCCAGTTGAACGGCTGTCAATTCTCTTTCTTCATAAAAAGGAAAGAAGAGGGAAGTTGCCTTTTCTTGATTAATATCTGGATAGCAAATTGAGCAAACACATGTGTCATTATTTCTACTGTCCTATATTATGTCAATGTTTCTTATATTTTTATTTGCTTCCAAGCATAAACTTATCTATATAAATATAAGCCTTTGGTTTTGATGCATGAACTGACACCCAATTTTCAGTAAAATTTTATGTTGGCTCTTTAGTGTGTTTTGGATTATTCACCCTATCTGTTCTCTTGAATCTGGAGATATTTCTTTTTGTATTTCTCTTGTCTATTCATCACCAGGGTAGACTTCAGATTTAAATGTATACTGATTTGCTTGGCAGTGCAATTTGCTGGTTGTTCATCCATGTGAATGCACTGTCTCAAGGAGTGTCTCTAAGTACAAGCATGTGTGTGTGTGGGGAAAGGATTTAGTTTCCTGATGGTTTAATGAGTGATAGGATTAAAGTAGAGCTGCTCCTTTTTTTTCTTTTTAAGTGTCCCTTTCCTCTTTTCCCTCCCCCATTCCTCCAATTACAACACTAATTTCAGTAATGGAGCATTAATAGAGTAATGGGCCAACAAAGCCGGCCTGAAAGAACTGTAGAGCTCAGCACAAATTGAGTAAATAAACCATATATTAGATTTCTAAACAATACTTTTAGTCTACTCCCTGGGGGAACAGAGTTGTCAAGACTTACTTAAGTCAGCCTTACAAAGTATATGCAAAAAGAATCATCAATTCATACTCTAAAAAACAATGATGGCTTAAAGCAATAGTGTATGTCTTTCAGAGAAAGAGAGAGAGGGAAGGAGGGAGAGCTCAATAGAAACAGCCCAGGTAAGAAAGAAATACAAGTCTCTAACCCTGTAGTGGTATAAATATATTAACAAACAATTACCAATTTGCTGCATTTAGAGTATCCAAGAACTTGTCACTTTGACGAGTTATTCTGTAGGCCTAAGCTTGTGATCATATCCATTAAAGAGCATTCAAGGTAATGGTTTATGATTTAGGGAGCATAAAACCGTTTGCTCAACAATGCAGAACTTTAGAAATGACTAGGCTCACATCAGGTTTTTGTTTTTTTAATTAGGAGTAACATAACATCCTGACTGAAAGAAAAAGGGCCAACACAATTTGATAACAACCAGTTTGAAAGCAGGGAACAAGTCTCCTTCTTCCTGCTATCTTTTAGGCAGGATTTTAGAGCCATAGGCTCTTTTTATATGATCTCTGTTCTTTGGTGGTTCCAAACCTGGGAGCTAAATTGCAGATACCATAGGGTGGAAGTTCTAGGACTAATTTTAAGGCATTTCTACTTGGGCTGAAATGAGAGGAAACCAATATTGGGGATCCCTGATTGATTTGTATTAATTATACTTTTTTAAAAAAATCTAATGAGCTTTGTGTAGCCTTACTTTATAATTAATATGCCTCTCTCCCCAAAGGACACCCCTCAAGAAATTAACAAAATTTCGAGAAATGGCCAGCATGAAATGATTAAGTATACTCTTAGTGAAAGAATTTTTTGCTTTGTCTGTATTAGACCTTTAGAAAAACTGAACCAATTATTCCCAAGAAAAGCAGTATTCAAAATTCTCTGTTAAGCTAAACTCTAGAAACACCAGATGAATCTAAATATTAAATTATCCCTCAAAGTCCACCATGGTATTTTTGAGAGAAGGAAGAGACAGGCTGATCATGCCCATGTGTTTTTCATCTTTAGAACATGTTTTTCCTGTAAATAATTAAGTTTTAAGACAAAAGATACATTTAAAACAAAACCTCTCTTTAACACTGCAGACTTAGTCTGCTTGGTTCTTCATTCTTTTCATTTTCCTGATTAGGAACTGTTAGCCTCCAGCCTGTTACTGGCACCATTCTTTTAATGTAGTTTTCAACTTGAAGATAGCTGAGTGCAATAAGGCAGGGGTCCCCTGGTCCATGGACCAGTACCAAGCCTCAGCATGCCAGCAACCAGTCTGCACAAACAAGCAAAGTTCCATCCACGAGATGCAAGCAGCACACAAAACCACACCCTCTCCGATCCGCAGAAAAACCTCTCTCCAGAGAACGGGTCTCTGGTGCCCAAAAGATTGCAGACCTCTGCAATAAGGAATCTTCAAATCAGAAAAATGTTAGAAGGCTGACCTAGGGATCATTACTTGCATATAACTGAAGTCATAAAGCTGGATGTGTTGCAGATTATTCTGGGTAAGTTCACAAAAGTTTGTCTCTCTGCAATCAAAACATTTTCTTCCTGCAGCCATGCTGCTGGTATTTGTGCTATATTCAAGTTGGAAAATAGTTGAAGCATTCCTTTAAAGATAATAAGGACAGGCTATTATAGATAAACAAAGTTAGTGTTTTGAGAAAGGTGTTAACTGTTAGAGTGTGGCAAAATCAGATCAGAAAGGTGGTAATTTATGTGTCAAAAGTAGGTACAGTTCACTGGTCATTGTTAGTCTCCTTATTGAATCTGAGCTCACCATGACACTTATCCAGGTGGCTGGACTTAGAGGGCCAGGAAGAGGAACAACAAGCCTCTATTGGACTCTTTCAAGACTGAATGGCTCTGGATTCCGAAGTCCTCTGGTTCGGAAAATATGCTATCTTGGTACTGGATAAGATTGCACTGTCCCAGACAGTCATGGTTCACAATCTGGGAGTCCTCGTAGACTTGTGACTCCTGCTTGGAAGGTAGGCAGCAGTAGTGGCACCAAGTTATGCCCAATGCTGGATTTGGAGACTTTGCTCATAATCACTCACACCCTGATCACCTTCCAGACAGTTTATTACAATGTGATCTACTTGGAGCTGCCTATGAAGAATATTCAGAAGCTTCAGCTGATGCAAAATGTAGCAGGGCAGGCCCTTATGTGTGCTTCTAGATCAGGATGTTATACCTCTAAAGCAGGTATGTCAAACTCGTGATGTCACATGATGTTGCGTGACGTATTGGAACTTTTTCCCATTGCTGAAAATGGGATGGGCGCGGTTTCTCTGTGACGCTCTGGCCCGCGGGCCGGCAGTTTGACACCCCTGCTCTGAAGCAAAGTGGAGCCTTGGTGGAGCAGTGGGCTAATGCCTCCTTAAGTAACACCAGCTGCCTGCAATTAGTGCAAGTTCGAGTCCCACCAGGCTCAAGGTTGACTCAGCCTTCCATCCTTCCGAGGTAGGTAAAATGAGGACCCAGATTGTTGGGGGCAATAAGCTGACTTTGTAATAATGCCACTTGGGGAGGGGGGTGAAAGCCCTAATAAGCAGGCATATACATAGAATGAAGGCTATTGCTAAGCACATTGATTTGTGCTTTAGATTGTAAGCTGCCCTGAGTCTTTGGAGAAGGGTGGGATATAAATGGGATTTTTTTTTAAAAAAGTGCATGTTGCCAGTATGCCTCTGGATTCAGTTAAAGGTGGATTTGACCTTTAAAGACCTTCATGGCATGGAGCCAGATTATTTGAGGGACTACCTATAGCTATTTCTACTACATCAACCCATCCCATCAAGTTTGGTCAAAGAGGAATCCTGTGGGTCTTATATGCAAAAGAGACAGTACTTCCCTGTGGTGGCACCCACCCTGTGAAACAATATTGCCCCTGAAGTGAGACAGATTTCATCCTTGACATTCTTCCAGATGTCCCTTAAAACATGGTTGTGTTAACAGGTATAGGGATCTCAAGGAAGAAATAAATCAGCAAAATGGCTTCATTGTCTATAACAATAGTTTCTCTTTTACTCTGCTACTAGGAATACTGACTGGCACTCTTAACTCTAGAATGTTCTTAAAGTGTTTATGTGTTTTTTTTTTTTACTACATGCTACTGAGAGTCATGTTCTGTGCAATGGGTGTGTTAGCTGGAAAAGGTGGCAGTCCATTCAACTTGTGGTCCCTTTTCCCAAGTTGAATCTGAGCCAGAATGGTGAAGTGAAAAAGTACTCTTTATTTATGTGCACATCAAAGAGGGCCCCTCGCTGATCACTCAGCCAAGAGATATCAGCTTAGAAAAGGGGGACATTATTTTATATACAATTCAAACATATTGGGTTTGGGGTAAGTTTGTTCATTGGTTGTATTCATTTGACACATTGCTGATGTTGCACACATGTGTACCAGCTTCCATGAAACATACTGTATGGTGCACAAGCAATCCATAATATCCTTAGTATGATATTATTAATGCTTATCTAACTATTCAGGAAGTGTTATTTTAACATTATAATGAGTCTGGAAAACACCAACATTCAACTCAATGTCCTTGGTAGGTTTCTGCTAGTTTCCTTATTGGTTGTACTTTGTTATCACTTACAGCTTGCTTTGTTCTCAAGAACATCAATCGAAGGGCCTCCTTACTACTGAGAAGTTAATTAAGGGGCCTCCTGGCTGCTGTCATCATGCCCCCCCTTTGATGTTTAAGGGTGAAAAGAAAGAAGCCTCTTCAGAAGATAGGTGAAAGCCCAAGAAAAGCTGTGAAGTGTGTTGGCCAAAAGGGCCCCCAAAGTGGGATCAGTTTGTGCATCCAAAAGCAAACTCATCATGGAAACCCAAAAAAGGAAAATGAATGCCAGACAACTAATTATTCAAAGATAAGAAATATATTGGAAAGCATCACACTTAGGAATACACAAAAGGTTTAGTACTACAAAGAGAAAAAAAAGATAAACAAGAAAAAAATACTATCCAAGCTGTATAGGTGCTAAGTCAATGTCTCTATAGGAAGGATCCACAATAACTTGAATGATACATTTAATTTGGATACCATGCCGATTTATTTCTTGTAAGATAACCATCACTGGTACACATCGCCTAAGATCTTGTGCCACGCAGTCAGCAGAAAAGGTCAACACTTCTATAGGTCCATCATCCATCAAGATGTCAAGCTGGAGATTTCTTCTGAAAAAGCAATTTTCAATCATTCAATGGGTCTGATGATTGCATTGTCCACTAGTCAGTGATGAAATTTATATCATTTGGTTCAGCAGGTAGATCAGCTTTTTTGCTTGGGCATGGTGGATCCAAGTCTTGATTCCTTCTACCCTAATAGAAGTTGATAATAGCCTTTGGTAAGGGGCTTTCTGCTTATGTTGCAAAGGATCATCTGTATGATTCAATGATTTCACCAAAACCAAATCACCAGCTTTAAAAGGACGAACACTTTGATCCAATCACTACACTGGTTAAACTGTAAATGAAGAGAAAAAGATGACAGAGCAGCAGACAACTGGACTAATTAGTTTTTAATACTCCTTTCCTCCATCTGATGAATACAAGAATTATGGGGGACCAAATTCTGAAATATGTCTGACGATATAAGATTTCAAATAGGCTGACTCCTATCTTTCTCTTGGATGTGATCCAAAATCACAACAACAGAATTGGTAGAACCTGGTTCCATAGCAGTTGAACCTCTTGGGCTATTTTGGCCAACTATTTTGTTTAGTAACCCATTAATCCATTCTACCCTACACCAGACTGGTATCAATAAGCAGAGTGTTACTTCCAGATAATGTTCAAGGTAGTGGCCATGCCCTGAACTATTCTGGTGATGAAATGCATCTCACTGTCAGAGTTGATACCCCCTGCACCCGAGGAACCCCAAATCTCAGTGTAATTTCATTCAATAAAACTTCCACAACTTCCATAGCCTTGTTTGTTCTGATGTGAAAAGCATTTTCCCCAATCATAAAAGTTATCAACAAACAACAAAACATCACTGAGTCTCATTTTCTTGGTAGCTCAGTGAAGTTGACTACCCAAAAATGTTCTGGGGCTGCTCCCTGATTCCGAACTCCATGCAGGGGCTTCTTCCCTCCTTTGGGGTTGTTCTCTTGGGATCTCATGTAGTTTGAGCAACCCGGTCAACTTTCACATACATTCCCAGGTGTACAAACAACTGTGCCCTATAATCTTCCAGGGTATTCTCTTCTGTGTGAGCCATGTCATAGAGATGTTTAATCATATGTTGGGCCATAGTTCTTTGGAGAACAAGCTTTTTGTGAGATAAGTCATACCATCCACCAGGAATCAATATAAAGGTAAAGGTAAAGGTTCCCCCGCACATGCGTGCTGGTCGTTTCTGACTCTAGGGGCCGGTGCTCATCTCCGTTTCAAAGCTGAAGAGCCAGTGCTTGTCCGAGGACTTCTCCGTGGTCATGTGGCCGGCATGACTAGACGCCAAAGGCGCACGGAATGCTGTTACCTTCCCACCGTAGTGGTCCCTATTTTTCTACTTGCATTTTTACATGCTTTCGAACTGCTAGGTGGGCAGAAGCTGGGACGAGTAACAGGCGCTCACTCTGCTACGCGGCACTTGGGATTCGACCCGCCAAACTGCTGACCTTCTGATCGACAAGCTCAGCATCTTAACCCACTGAGCCACCGCATCCCTCAGGAATCAATATAGCCCCCATCAAATTTGATTGGATCTCATCAACTGAGGTGCAAATAAGACTGTCAGGAAGTTGGAATTAAAGATAGCTATTTCTCTAAAGGTTGGTGTGAGATAGCTTTAGCTGTCTCATCTGCTCTCCGATTTCCTTTGGATATTTGTGTGTCCTGTTTTGAATGGGCCTTAACATGCATAATAACTATGTCTGCAGGTAGTTTCACTAGTTCCAATAAGACTAAAATTTCTTCTGCATGTTTAATCATTGTACATTTTCCAGTTAATTGACCTGTTCCCTTTCATACGGTTCCATATGCATGCAAAACGTGCAAAGCAGATTTGCTGTCTGCATAAATGTTAGTATTTTTATCCTTACCAGATTGTAGGGCTTTTTCAGGACAGTCAGCTCTGCTTTTTGAGCAGGTGTTAAGAGGAAGAGGGTGGGCCTCTCTAACATCTCGCAATGTGACTATTGCATATCCAGCTCTCTTTTCCCGTTTTTTGCATAAAATTGCTTCCATCTATATAAACTTTTCATCTGGGTTATGAAGACATTGACTTTTCAGGTCAGGTCTGCTAGGATAAGCCTGACACCACTGGATGACATCGCCAGGGCTTGTTGCCTTGGAAGAGTGAGGAAGATTCTCAGGGATGACTCACAGATACCTGGACGGTATCTCTTTACTCTCCTATCATCCGGTAGGAGATACAGGAATTTAGCCAGCCGTACCAACAGGCTGAAAAATAGCTTTTATCCGTGGGCTGTTAGGCTTTTAAATGGGACATAATCTTATGCAGAATTGACTTGGGAGGCCGGTGTGTGGTGTAGTTGGTTCACATAGTGTGATGGGATGGAGGGTTTGTTGTCACTGTGTGTTGGGGGGAGAGAGCACGGGGGGAGGCTCAGTTAATCTCAATGTATACATGTTGTACTTTGACAATAAAGGTTTATTATTATTATCTATTATTTTCATGCAATCATGTGTAACATCTTGTTCCACTTTGGATAAAAGAGTGGCAGGACTGAACTTTGCACTCACTACCAGGCTCACTTTTGGATTATCCAGAAGGGTGGCTCAGTATTTCACCAACCTACTTCTGCAATCAAGTGAGCAACCTGATGTTCCAAAAGTTCCACGACTGCATGTGGGACCTGAACTTGCATGGTTTGTCCCAAAGCTATTTTGTCTCCTTCTTTACCAAGCAGTCTGATAGCAGCTGCACTTGTAGACAGGCAGGGCATCCTGATGCCACAAGGTCTGTTTGTTAAAAGAAAAAAGGTGTCACCTGTTCCCAGGACCCATGTTTTTTGGTAAGAATTCCAGCTGCAACTCCTAGATCTCATGCATGAGAAGGGCTTGGTAAGATCAGGGAGTCTTAATGCAAGAGCGATTGACAACAGTTCCTTGATTTTTGTAAATGTTTGACAGCATTCTGTACTCCACATAAACTCCATAATCTCCCTTCTTTGTGGCTTTAAGTGATTTTACATTGAGGCCATAATTTGGGATAGAAATTCAGCAGAATCCAAATATCCTCAGATATCCTTGAAGATGTTTACTGATCCTAGGTTCAGCCATACAACAGATTGGAGCCATTGGCTTTTGATCACGGTAAAATATGAAACCTGAGGTGTCTCACAGATTCGTGGACTAGTTGCTCCCCATTTTTGAGATACCCAATAGCTGTACTAACCTAGGTAGTTCAACATGTCAATAGTGTTTCTTTATAATTGTCTTTGGTGGAAGCCCCAACAGGAGGTCATCCACATATTGAAGGATCAGCAGCAGTGCATTCCTTTAGGGGCATCATTTCTCTAAATCCTTCCCTAATGCAATCGCAGAGATAGTAGGGCTGTTTTTAAAGTCTTGGGAGAGCAGTATATTTGCACATTGGGCCATATATTTAGGTCTTCCTACTCAAAAGCAAAGTATTTTTGACTGTTTTCTGCTATTGGGATGCAAAAAAAGTATTCTTCAAATAAAGCAAAGTGTAGTATTTGTGTTAAGGGGTATTAACAAAGTGTACAGGTTCAAAGAGCACAGAGAGTAGGGTGACTGTGACCCTATTCATTCATTCCCCCATGTTCCGTACAAGTCTAAAGAAGCCATCATGTTTCTGGGTGAGTAGGATTGACATACTGAAAGGGGGCTGTCCTCCTTTTGATCATTTCATATTGCAAAAAGTTTTGGATCATGAGTTGTAGCCACTGTCTAGCCTCAAATTTAATGAGATATTGCTTGCCTTGGGCCCTATCAGTCTTCATTTGTTGTGTACATTTCCTTCATTTACTTTCTTTCTAGACACTCCTTTTTCCAATATGCAAATAACACATTGATTCTTGCACAATACAGACTTCCTCTGCTATCTATTGTACTTTCTCTCTCTCTCAATTTTACCATCTCCTTCTCCTGTTACTAACTCCTCCTCACTTGCCTCTTGCATTGAAAACTCTACCTCCCCCTTCCTGTCTCAATGTATCAGCTAGGAAAAGCTGTCTACTCTTTTGCTTATCTTCCTTCTCCATTACTTTATTAGCAAAGACTTATAAGCAATATCAACTAACTGAGAGGTCAGCATTGCTCCATCAGCCTTTTGCAGTTTTCTTTTTCTAATATAATCCCAGCTTTGAACTATAAATATTAAATTAACCATATAAATGTCTGGATCTTCAAGATCAAAATCTGAGTAGGGCTTTAAAGGCTACATGAATGCATTCAAGGAAAGCATTCAGATTTTCATGTTTTTGTTGATGAACTTCATACATCTGAGATAAGTTATTTTGTTTAGGCACCCCATTTTAAAGAGCCCCCCAAACCTGAGTCCATTAGACTCTCAATGGACCCATGTCAAGAGCTACTTGAAGGTCCTATTGAGGGTCCACTAATGGGAACAGGATATCATCATTGTCATGGTTCTGTATCTTATAATTTTCCTTCTCCACAATCATCCACCTTTCATCCAGTGTGAACAAGATGTCTGTATATCTGCCCAAATGTGGTTATAAGTTGTAAAATACTAGTAAATAAAATAGCCATTTTCTCAGGATTCTCTGGGCATAGGGGCACGTTTGTTTTTCCAGTTATAAAGTTCAGACATTGAAAAATGAGTGTAAAATAAACTATATCCAGCCTATTCTTAGCCTTCTGAACAGATTATCTCAAAGGTGATTTTTCAAGAGGCAACTGGACTTCTTTTTGAAGACATTTCACTGTTCATCCAAACTTCTTTAGCTCTGACTGAATGCTGGGAATGAAAGGATTTATATTCTTTGCAATCATCTGATTGTTAGCATTCTTTCTGAGAGTTGTTGAGGCCACCTGGAGGTTTAGTAGTTCCCTTGACAACTCTCAGAAAAAGTGCTAATGACCAAATGATTGCAAGGAATGAAATTTCTTCCATTCCCTACCATTCAATCAGAACTGAAGCAGCTTCTTGGAAGAAAAGGAAAAACAAAAGAAAAACTATCCATTTCCACTGAATTCTCTTGTGGTTGTGGCATCAGGGCAGTAGGATCCAGAGGAGGCAGATGGGATGACACATAAATACTTCCTCATTTGCCAATACTTTCTTCCTATTACCTTTCGTCACCACAGGCCTTTACTTTCCAAAGAAGAATACAACCAATTGTTTTGACAATGTTGAATAAGACCTTTTATTTTATTAGAAGGTCTCCACCCTCCCTCCCCCCTGCAAGTCTTGGAAATGATTCAACACACAATAGCATCATTTTATCAGACTCTTTATTGTGGCCAGAACCCATTACTTCAAAATACTAAAGCCTCAGCTTCCCAGTTGCATTCCTAGACCCCCTGCCTGTATTCAAAGCTCACATCTCAAAATACTGAAGCCTTTCCACAGGTCTCCCAGTCATATTCCCAAACTCTCTCCCCTGTCCTATTTAGTGAGGATTTATTTGGACAAATAAAACTGGCCAAAACCCATACCTTGGAATACTGGAGCCCTTTGTTTGGTCCCACTGTCCATTTCACTGAGGATTTAATTGGGCAATAAAAAAAAAGCTCTATTCACCAAGAATGGTGCTGTTCTGACACCTTTGGAATTTGTCTCTTAACATTTCTGCCTTTCTTCCCCCCCCCCCCCCCGCCCCCGAGATAACTTGCAGAGTCTTTGGGCAGAAGGGAAACACAAGGAGTTGATATAAGTGAAAATGTGATTAGGCCTGCCACTATCTTGAACTCAAGCTGGACAGATTCTTCTGGCTTTGGCTTGCCAAAACTGTTAGCCAGAAAAGTTGGCAGTTTGTTCAACCCAAATAGACTCTGAACCAGAAAAGTGAAGTGAAAATAAACTTTATTTGTGTGCACAAGCAAATAGGACACTTTGCTAATCAGTCAGCCAAGAGAAGATCAGCTTAGAAAAGTGGGGAATTATTTTATATAAAATTCAAACATATTGGGTTTTGGGGTGAGTTCATTCATTGGTTGTGGACATTTAATACATTGCTGACATTGGACACATGTACAGCAGCTTCCAGGTAATAACCTATGCTTAGTATGATCTTATTAATGCTGAACTAAATATTCAGGAGGTGTGGTTTTAACATTGAAATAGGTTTGTAAAATACAAAAGTTCAAGGTAGCATCTTTGATAGGTTTCGGCTGGTTTCGTTATTGTTTGTGTAATATATTGCCCATTTTTTAAAAAATAACTTGCTTAATGTCTGATCGCTTGCTTAATATCTGACATACTTTTCTGTGTTATGTAATGGTTGCTGTTACTGAGCCAGACTTGCTGTCTCCAGGCTGATAATTAGGTTTGAGGCAGGAAACTGCTACTTTAAATCTACTGGTCGCTGCCTAGAGGCCAACCATATAAATAGCTGCACAGCAGCCATTAGCTTGCTTCAGTGCTTTTTTTCTAAAAAAAAAAAAGGTGCCGGAACTCTCACCTTGCCGGGTGCAGGAGGCAGGGGTGGCGCTGCTGTGGTCACAGGTGTGAGGGGTGTTGGTGGCGGGCTGTCCCTTGGGGCTGGACCCATTCTGAGCATTCTATGGGGAAAAAAAGCCCTGGATATATCACATATAATTGAAGATTGTAATTAGTTGCGTGTACACGTTCAGTAAGTGTGATGTATTTGTCCTGGCATTTCTAGGCCTCTTTCCAACCACATCCAGAAAAATTTGTAACAAACATTGGAATTCTTAAGGCCATGTTTGGTATTTCCCAGCAATCTGTTACTGGAAGGAAAAAGCAATCCCTGCTGTGTTACTGATCCCAGAGAAGCATTTGCATGTATGCAGGTATCTTAGGGTGCCATAGTTATGGATGAGAAATATTGGTTGCAAAGTTGGCATTTCTGGATGTAATACAGATATTTTGGACTTATTTTTGTTTCTTTGCATGTTTGATATTTTTAAAAAGGCTTATGCTACTGACTACACTTATGCACGTATGTAACCTCTTTTGCTAGGATACATGACCACTGCTTTTCCAGAATGTGAAAAGTGAAAGATTGTGACTAAACAAAATTTTAACATACAGATAATACCACCAGAAATTATTTTAGCCTTTTTAATAAATGTTATTATTGATGTTAAGCTCATCATGGAAAACATCATATATTGTTATGTATATACTAGGTTAATTATTTAAAGACTGAAGTGCAACATAACTAGATTCTAAATAATCTATTTTTCAAAACACACAACAGTCCAAACAGTAAAAGTAAAGTCCAAATTAAGAATATTTCATTCTTAAGAACTGCTTAAAGTGGTTTAGTTGTAATAGATGGTTAGATTCAAAATAGTTTTCAAGAGTATGTACAAAAGATACTATTTGTTTTCTAGCATCAGCTAAATTAGACATATTACATTGAGAAAAATGTTTCTCATTTCTTTCCTGTTACCTTTATTGATTTCATTGCAGAGATATTAAGATAGGAAATAGATTATTTTGTTTTCTAATTTTACCTTCCAAATCACAGAAGCAGATGAAAAATGTGAGATTCTTTCCTGTTGGCTTCTTTTAATTAGTTGTTTTAGATTCTAAAAGTTTAGTTCCTAAAGAAGTAACCCTATAAATAATTTTAATGTCCTCCTCTAGTGCAGGCTCTTTTATGACTCAAGGACTTCAACTCCCAGAATTCCCGAGCCAGCATGGCTCAGCTTGGAAACCTCTCCCTTTCCCCTCAGCATGGCTGGCTCAGGATTTCTGGGAGTTGAAGTCCACGAGTCATAAAAAAGGGTCATGATTGCCTAGCTCTGCAATAGGCTTTCAAAGGGAGGTTGGTTTTTTTTTTTTTTGCAAAAAAAAGGTGATGGAACGCTATTCTGAGCGTTCTATGAGAAAAAAAGCCCAGTTCAATACATAGCAGAATATATAAGCTACCAAGGTAATGAGTGGCAATAACTATAAAGATGCAATGAATACTAATTCAAACTTAGCTTTTTTATTTTTACTCCTCTTTTTGCAATATCAAGACACAAAATTTACAATCACCATGCTCGTAGGTGTCTGCAGTATAAAGCTCCCTGTGCCATGCTTTGGAAATACAACCCGGAATGATGTTCATCAAAAGAATATAACTCATGCATACAAGAAGATAGGTAAGAGCCAAAGTTGCACTTCTGATAAACTTTCTATGCCTCTAATTATGTCTTTTTACAGTTTTTATTATTTAAAATCAGTTTTCTAGAAGCAATTAAAAATTCACTGTCATATGTTTTTAAAAACATCAGCCTGGTGTATATTATGTAGGTATGTATTGGATTTTCTTTTATGCATTACATCCCATGCTTATTTTGCACCTATCCATGTAATTAAAGATCATTAAAGTCATTGCCATTCTGCTCCAGATTTATTTATCCAAAATATTTATCTTCATTCCATCATGTGGAATGACCACTCAAACCAATTTACATATAAAATCTTAAAATTGTGAGCATAAATTTTTAAAAGCTAAATACCTATATTGCTCATTTCTAAAATACTAGGCAGAAAGATAACAATTTACTGTAATAACAGCCCTCTTCTTCTCATTTTTTTAAAAAATTAAGTCAAATTTGTTCAATTTACTAACAAATATTGTTGTAATTTAGGGACACGGTGGCTCAGTGGGTTAAGACGCTGAGCTTGTCGATCAGAAGGTCGGCAGTTTGGCGGGTCGAATCCCGAGTGCCGTGTAGCAGAGTGAGCGCCTGTTACTCGTCCCAGCTTCTGCCCACCTAGCAGTTCGAAAGCACGTAAAAATGCAAGTAGAAAAATAGGGACCACTACGGTGGGAAGGTAACAGCGTTCCGTGCGCCTTTGGGGTCTAGTCATGCCGGCCACATGACCACGGAGACGTCCTTGGACAAGCGCTGGCTCTTCGGCTTTGAAACGGAGATGAGCACCGCCCCCTAGAGTCGGAAACGACTAGCACGCATGTGCGGGGGAACCTTTACCTTTACCTTTTATTGTTGTAATTTAATGGCTAAAAGCCATTTCAGAATTACGGATTTTTTTTCTTTTTGGTTATATAGAAGATGGAATAGGATGCAGAAAATGTAACAGGAAGCAAAATAGTTAAGGTTCCCTGCTTCTCCTAGCAAAATATTCTACATTTGTTTGATGCAAATAGTCTCTCTTTGTTGCTAAAAAAAATCCAGGCTCAAATCTTTTTCCAGTCCTAGGTAACCCAGAAACCACAATCATTTACAATAATCTACCTTATGGGATATTAGAAAGATTATCAAAATGGTATACACCAATAATTTTTAAAGATGTCCCTGAATGCAATGAATATTGCCTGGTGCTGAAAAGAAAAATAAGAAAAGACATGACACGAAACTTGCAACTCCCTTCATCAGTGTTTATTTGGTATTATTTTCATCCAGGAATCCATAAAAATATAATACTGCATGTATAGAACTATTCTACAGATCATTTTTCCTCTCCTTCATGAAAAGCAGAACAAAGTTTCCCAATCATATATATTGTAATTACATTTTCATGTATTTGGGTGTGACAGAAGTAGAGTTGGCTGTTATATTGTAATTTCTGATTTATATCCCACTTTCTGATTCATAGGCAGCTTTCATGCTAATCTTGATTTTGACAATGAGTGTGAATAACCAAAAAGGTAGCAGGACACTAAACCATACACTTACCATCACTTTTGTTCTGTTTATCCATGTCAGCTCTTCATGGCAGATCTATCAAAATGAAGTGATAACTGTAAACGAGGAAGGGAATCATCAGGACTTCTTATCATGTAAGTGGTTCTTTCCATAAAGATCCAGCATTATCACTTCTGCTGATGGGTCTTCCTGTCAGAAGGAATCTTCATCCTATCCAAGATATTAACTGCAAATTGATTGTCTAACTCATTTGTAGCTCCCCTGTTATAAAATAAACTTCATTCTGATTTTTACAGAAAAAAGTTCCAAACTTGTTAAATCCTAGATTTGCTCAATATTATTTCACTGACATTTTAGAAATTTGTATACCATCCTTCAATACAAATAGTTTGTTTCTTCAAGGGAGGAAAGCCCTTAGAATACAAACTCATACCATAAAAAGAAAAGCTTTAAAAAAATTAAGGTTTAATATTTTAGCAAAAAAAATTAATAATTTAACCTGCCATTGAAAAAACAAGTGGGAGAATCAGGCAAATTTTCCTTAGAAATCCAAAATGAACACAACTGTAAATAATATTTTTCCTGCCGTCTTGTTATTACCTTGGATACCTGGTAAAGATGGTGGAAAGACCATTTTATGAAATGGTCAGACTCACATTGAAGTCAGAGAGTAGGAAGTCTGAGCAAGAGGCCCCAAGTGACCTCCATTTATTTTAGCATTGTTCATTAGTTTGTCCTGCTGCATCCAATTCATAGTAAGCAATGGATGGTGGTCCTTCCCTCTTAACACTCATCACCACTGGCATACTTTGAGAAGGCAGTGAATACAGTTCATATAAGAAGTATGGTGAAACCACTGAAGAACCAAGAAACCTGGGGAGGTATGGATCTTGAAGTTGTAAAATTCTATTTAGGTTGTTTTGCATCATGCATGGAATTGAGCACAGGTACACCATAATGGTAGAATTTTATGCAATTCTTTAAAGCATGCACTGTTCTTTATTTTCAATAGTTTGGATCCAACTAACTTAGTTGCCTTTAGATTCTATTAAAATCAACATGAAAAATTAATCAAGATTTGTCTCATTGTTCTAGAAGTAAACACATTTGGATTGGATCTGTACATCCCAATAAATTTAAGAAGCAATATTATAAGAATATGGTTTTTCCAAGCATCTTTCTAGTATTCATGACCATGATCACAAGCAGAAGTATGACATATGCCTGTCTCAAACTGTAGAATGGAGTGGAAAATCATATTTATTAAAGTTGGTGACTCATTCCGCTGTTGGCTATCCTGTAGTTAAATCAAAAGCAAACCACTAGAAATATGGTCTCCTATATTCATCTTTATCTACAAATTCTGTTTCAGCATTCCCATTGTCTTCTTAGCATGAAAATGATGTTTACATCATTTGCTTTTTAAGCATAGAAACAGCCTTCCCTTTTTATCTGTATCTTGAACAAGTTACAGACATGCTGGTGCTACAGGACTTAAATTTTCTCCACAGTAAAAGTAACATATTTATTATTTGTAAAGTATGAAATCATTTGAGACTAAGTTACTTGAGAGACAGTCTTCTCCATCTTAAGTTGTTTGCATTCTAGGATCGATAAGAAGCTTTTCTTTTTCCTTTTCTTTTCAAACTGCTGGATGAATTTTTTAAAAAAGTAAAAGGCACTTTCTGTAATACATTCACATTTACAGAGTGCCTTGCCACGGACTCTTCACTGCTAATTCTTAAAAGAGTCCTACAGATGAAATGATTTATCCAAATTTTCCTTCAAATGAATCCAGCAGTATGAACCTGAGAGCCGTGGTAATTTGGAGCAGTGTTTTAATATTTTGCAGATTTATAACAGTTGTTAATGTTTCATTCCTTTTGTTATGTTAGCTTTTGCCTTTAAAAGACAACAACATTTTTTTATTAGTTTATAATATAAAATATAAAAATACCAAAGAAAATAGTAGGAAAAATAGGGAAGGAAAAAGTGTAAGTGTAGTGTATGCTCTTAAGCATACACGGAATGTCAGCACAGCAGGGGGCTGGACAGCTCCAGGCTATAACCGCTTTTGGCGGGAAAGCCTGAATAGAGCGAGTCATTGACAGCCCCAGGGCATGGTCAGCTCTGGCGGGAAGCCAGGGTTTAAATCCATTGGCCACCTGCACTGGCGGGAAGCCCAGGTTTGAATCTATTGGTTGCGATTCACCTGGGCAGGTATAAATAGACGCCAGGTAACCCCTTTGCCTCAGCTTCATTCCTGATCCAATAAAGAAGTTACTACCCAGCTCAAGTGTCCGTCTCTCTGTGTGACCACGCGACATTGCAGTAAGGAAAAGGGGAAAAAAAAGAAAAGGCATTCACTTCTGACTCCCTTTGATGTAGTAGATTAAGACAATAACATCAGACCTCAACTTTTTACTTTTACATAATAATATAAACTAGCCATTTATATAACGACAAACCTATCTAATAGGTATAAACCAAAATCAAAGTTTCATTTTTTCCCATCTCAAGCATAAAGCCCAGAAGTGGTTTCCAAGTAGAAACAAAAGTAATTGTGTTCTTTTTTCTTTAATCAAAGCAGTCAATTTAGCCATCTCTGCTAACTCCATCAGCTTTTGCAGCCATTCATCCATGGTGGGAATCAAAGTTTGGAACTTTAATGTTATGTATGTTGACAGCAGCAAGATTGATTTATGCCCAAAAATGGAAGGATACTTTGTCTCTTTCATTGTAAAAACATGTATTATTGGCACCCAAATCAACAATTTTGTTTAGTAGATCTCCTATTGTGTCTACAGGATTTTTCAATCAAAAAAATGATTCATCTCTATTATCCATTTCAGTTTCTTTTTGGTGTATCATTTCAAGACTGAAAAAATCCATACAGCCACTGGAAGGCTACCCAAAAACTAGAAAACTCACACGCTTGTTTTAAGTCTAGTGTTAGTTTGAATACATGCAAGAGATATGGCACACCTCTTTTGGGGAACCTCAGTTCTTTGGTGGTCTTCTGTTTTGATATCTTATCTCTTTTATCTTTAATTAGTTTTGCTGATTTCCCCTTGTGTTTCTTTAAGCCTAAGAGAACTGCCTTTAAAAAGTTGCTTGTAGGCCTTCAGGAACTTATCTGTATAATTTTAGATTTTTCAGGTAAAAAGTTCTGAATTGGTGCAGCCATTGCTCATTATATAGGTAATACTCTGAAAATAGTACCTTTGAAACTAATAGAATTTCTGGAGATGGAAAGAAATTTTGCATGCCTAGAACATGACAGGGGCGGTTCATTTATTCTATATTCATAAGCCCCTGCATTTAGCCTCACATTCAAAACAGAACTGTGAAGGGATATTTTTGATAAATTAAGCCCTGGATTGTACTACTTTAACACCTGAAGGGTCTCTATCTTATCTGAATATAGCTATGGTTTAATGGCCAGCATCAAGGTCAAGGTAAATATGAAGAACCTTATCCATAACAATCCTTGCAAAAACATAACCTAGTTCAAGCATTAGGACCAGATATTTACAGCTCCTTTAGCAGCTGAAAAAAACTCTTTTGAATAGTAATATAAAAAACCTAATGGAAAAGAAGAAATATAAACAAATTGCAATCGAGAAAATACAGTCATATCATTGGTTTAGTCTATTCACTACATCATATTATCTAATTGATTTCCAGCCTGTTTTGTAACTTGTTCACTAGACTTGATAGTATCAAAGAGCAAGCTTGGAGCAATTATGCTGATAGATATTTTTGTCTCGGAATTCCATACAAAGGTTTAACAAAATGCCAGCCATATCAATCTTTCTCCCACTAAGATCATTCTCCTAATAATCTGTCAGGTTCTGTAGATCTCTGGATAAACTATTCTAGCAGGCCTAACAAAACCAACAACTTGAAGAAAGTAATGGCAACTTTCAACCCAAACTTCATCAAGACAGTTTTGTCTGTAATAGCAGAATGAGCAAGACTACCCACACCCTACTCCTGACACAGACCCACAGTGTATACTGTGTAACATGAACAAATAAAATGTCAAAACAGCTCCAGTTCAATTATGTGGTAAGGAAGTGAGATGGCCACTAGACTGTATGCTAGCAAAATCTCAGATATGACTCTGTTTCAAAGCATCACTTCATACCCCTAAATGAATTTGTGCTTAATAAACTTCCCTTCCCCAAGCATTTTATCAAATGAAATAAATAATAATTTATTTGCTTGGAGATGTGCACAATAGATTCAATGTACTCTTTCTCAAAAGTATGGAGATTTTGCCACTTTTAAAATCCTTGTTTATAATCTTGTATGTCTCTTAAAAAAAAAAAAGATAAGAATGTAAAGTCAACCTGAAACATTCACATTCTGATGGCTACAAGTCTTAGGTTCTTATCTGCACACTTGATGCTTTACTATAATAGCCAGCCAAGACAAGGAAATAACATCACATCTACATTTGGTTCATGGGGAAAGTGTCTGAGAAGCACTGACTGATGTTGCCTACTTTCCTGTCATTTTCATATCATGTTTGCACTCTAGCAATGATCTCATCTACTGCCTTTCCAAATGTTCATCTCTAAACTGAAACACATTAGAAGCAAGGAGATATGATTCCAAGAAAGGGACTTTTGGTCAGAAATTCTATAGTTTTACATGGATCAGTTTGATAAAATTGTTGCTATGAAAATGCAAATTTGTCATCTGTAAAGCAAAACCTTCATATGAAGATTCAAGTTTCTAATCAGTCAAAAACATATCAGGGGCATGTCCAAGGAAGCCCAAGATGTTCTCTTCATATTTATAGTGATACATCTTGACTTCTCATCAAATTTTTTTAAAAATACTGCTACTGTTTGTGTTATGTTCCTGGTTTGGTGAGGCATTGACGAGGCAGAATGGTAAAATAGCAACATGTTTATTTTGGTAACAACAGAAGCAGCCCCAACTGCTGCTTAGCTTCTATTTATATGGACTGTCGCTAGTCGGCAGCCAATGAGATTAAACGGCAATTCCGACCTAAAATGCAAACTAACAGCTCTGGAGACAAGCAGTCTGGAGTTTAACAATAACAGCAGTTAACCATTGCACAACAGTTTACAAGCAATTTGTCTCAATACATAACACTTTGACTATGATAGACTCAAAGCTCATTAAGGGCAAAATTAAACATTACTCAAGGCTCTAGTGTAGGCATGTCCAGCCTGCAGCCTGCAAGGCACATGCAGCCCAGGACAGCTATTAATGAGAACCCACAGGATGGTAAACTTTTGACATTATTACACAATTTATTTACATTAACAATACTAATTATTTTATATGCGGCCCAAGAGTATTCCTCTTCACTTAATATGGCTCAGGCAAGCCAAACCTGGACTTGTTTGCTCTAGAATGATTACCATTTTCCCCCTTTCTGCTTAGTTTCATATAACGTGTGACACAATTGTAACATTTTGCTCTCATCTCAGATCACTGTTTATCATCAATAGGGCAGAGAATCAAACAGGATTATGTCACTTCATGTATAACATGAAATATTACAAAGAAAATTATGGGAGAAAAGTAAGAAAAATATGCAGCACCAGAAATTTCATGAAACTGATTGTTCTGCCCTAAATCAAATTGAATGAATGTCTCATTTTCTTCAAAAGGAATTAGAATTTTTCTGTCTTTCTTTCCAAAGAGATAGGTAGAATTTGAAATTGCACAGTTTCCAAGTACAATGTACACATATGAGTACTATCATAAAGTAAATTTTTTCCCATGTAGTCTAAGCCACAACACTGAGGCTAAGGATGAAGCAGGAGCTTTCTACCTGCAGCATTTTTCATTTCAAATG
This sequence comes from Daboia siamensis, assembly GCA_024449315.1. Classification (NCBI taxonomy): domain Eukaryota; kingdom Metazoa; phylum Chordata; class Lepidosauria; order Squamata; family Viperidae; genus Daboia; species Daboia siamensis. The sequence goes on along the minus strand of JAKJMR010017695.1, from coordinate 946,468 downwards.
CACACAAGGCCATCATGCATCAGAATCTAACACAGAATTACTAAGAAATGTGCCAGTTCATACAAGTCTCTCATTCTGTACAATTTTCCAAATACTTCTTGACTGCCATTAAGCTCAATGGTGCTAAAGTTCAAGTCAACAAAGTTAGAAGGCTGCCTTAAGGTGAAATGAGGCATCATCCCAGGTAGCATGAGTCCCCAAATCCATGTTTGCAGAGATAAGGCCAATTTGGAGATAAGGCAGAAAAGGCTAATCAATCTCCTGTTCCTGCTTGCCTAACTCTCCTTCATAACTGCTAGATTCAGTCAGACAAAATTTCATCCCTTAGAGTCATGTTGGTTAAAGATGGGCTGAGAAACTAGAGAAAGCTCCAAGAAAAAATAATTGAGTGAGGTATAATTAAACATTCCTCTTTCACTCAGCTTCTAAATCAACCTTTTCACCCATTGTACCACTTTTAGGATAAGGCAATGTCCGAGTACCACCAGTTGCCCAGCAAGGTGTCAAAAACTTCACCAAAAAGAAAAAAAAATGATAAAATACAGGTAGTCCTCGACTAACAACAATTTGCTTAGTGACTGTTCACTGGAAAAAGTGACTTATGACCATTTTTCACACTTATGACCATTGCAGCATCCCCAGGGTCATGTGATTTACATTCGGATGCTTGGCAACTGATTCATATTTATGATGGTCACATTGTTCCAGAGTCATGTGATTGCCTTTTGCAACCTTGTGACAAGCAAAGTTAGTGGGGAAACCAGATTCACTTAACCACCATGTTACTAATTTAATCTCTCTCTCTCCCTCTCTCTTTTTTTCTCTCTCCCTCTCTCTATTTCTCTCTCCCTCCCTCCCTTTCTTTCTCTCTCCTTCTCTCTCCCTCTTTATCTCTCTCTCCCTCCTCTCTCCCTCTATTTCTCTCCATCTCTCTCTCCCTTTCTTTCTCTCTGTTTCTATTTTGCTCTCCCTTCTTCTCTTTCTCCCTCTCTCTATTTGTCTCCTTCCCTCTTTCTCTCTCCTTCTCTCTCCCCCTCTTTCTTCCTCTCTCTCTCCCTCTCCCTTTCTCTTTCTCTCCCTCACTCTTTTTTTCTCTCTCTCTCCCTCCCTTTCTTTCTCTCCTTCTCTCTCTCTCTTTCTCCCTCTCCCTCTCTCTCTCTCTCCCTCTCTCTCTCTCTCCCCCTTTTTCTCTCCTTCTCTATTTCTCTCCCTCTCTCCCATTGTCCCTTCCTTCCTTCCTTCCTTCCTTCCTTCCTTCCTTCCTTCCTTCCTTCCTTCCTTCTTTCCTTCCTCCCTCCCTCCCTCCCTCCCTCCCTCCCTCCCTTCCTTCCTAATCCATTTTTACCAAGAAACCTGATGCCCATTTAACTCTTTATGAAGCACCCAAGGAAAGTTGGGGAATATCTATCAATGATACTTGAAGGTTGCCAGCTCATTTAATAGGCTTTATTCCAGCAACAGAAACACCTTGCATTCGGTCACAGTTGATCCATGCACGCCAACAATGCTGCTGTGGACTGCAGGGCAGGAAGGCACCCCTCACATGGGAGGGATGGAAGACACGCCAAAGCGCCCTTCGCCCCGCTGCCTTCTGCAGATGCAGCCAGAGTCCTGGATGGGGGGAGATCTGGGGCTGAGGCACACTCAGGGAAGTGCACAGCAGCAACTCCCAACCAGCTGCTCTTGAGGGACAGAGGCACAAAGTCAGCCAGACAGGGCTTGGAACGGTTGACCATCCCGGACCACAGCTGTGCTTCCACCTTTCCCAAGGCGGCCCCCGTAGACAGACCGCAGCACAGGGAAGGTGCTCCAAAGCTTGTCCTGGAGCCTCCTGCTGCTGGAAGCCTGCAGCAGCAGCATAACAGGGTGACATTGGATCTGGAGTTCCAGCCTCCCAGCTGATCAGGGGTGTTCTCCTCTGGTCAGTGGCTCAAATCCAGTCTCAGCCTCCCAGCTGATTGGCAGAGCAATGAGCGGCTGGCAGGCCAGGTAGCCGGGTTGCTGCGTGGATTTCCCCCCCCCCCACCTGGTTGATTGTTGACCCTGGGGCTTGATACCGGCCTTGCCCTGCTTGCCCTTGACTGGCGCCGTGAGCAGCTGCCGTTGCCCACCCTGCTTTTTGCAAGCAGGCTTCCAGTAGTGCGAGGCTTCGGGACGAGCTTTGGTGCTTCTTCCCTGCGCTGTGCTCTGTCAGTGGCTCAAATCCCAAGTCTCAGCCTCCCAGCTGATCGGTGGAGCAACAAGTAGCTGGCAGGCTAGGTAGCCAGGTTGCTGCACAGATCCCCCCCTCCTCGGTTGATTGTCAAGCCCAGGGCTTGACAGCCGCTCCTGCTCGAAAGGCAGGGTTCAGCGGCCGGCGAGGCACTCACGCGGGGCATTCCCAGGGCTGGTGGGCCAAATGGGGATCGGCCTCGCCCTCTCTGTGCTAGAGCGGCACCCATGGAGATGGCCAAGGGCAAGCAGGGCAAGGCCGCTCCTGCTTGAAAGGCAGGGTTTGGCGGCCGGCGAAGTGCTCTCCTGGGGCTCTCCTGGGGCTGGTGGTTGAGGAGGGAGGAGCAGGCTGATCGCCTTACAGGTACCTGGGACACCGATGCGCCTTCCTGGCCATGTGTGCCCCCAAGAAGCGCCGATCAGAAGTCAATCCAGTTGCTGCTCAACAAGTCCCTGGGGAGGGCGGGGCCTCGCTCTGTGCATGCCCTCTGTAGGGTTCTTGCAGGCTGCTGCTAAGCAGCATGTTTTCCAGCAAAAAGTGAGCTGGGAAGGAGCGGAGTGTGGTGGGGGAGGTGGGGGGAGGCAGGGGGCGGAAGGCGACACTGTGTACCACCAACCAGGTGCTCGCATACCACTAGTGGTACGCATACCACCGGTTGAAAAGCCCTGTTCTAAATGCAAATATCTCCTGCACATAAATACTTTCTTTTAGATTCTTCGGGATTTTGTCCCTATCATTTGCCATTAGATTGCAAATGAAGCATTGGAAACACTGATTTGTCACTAGATTGCTTGTAGTACAGTCATTATATCTGTTTCCTACAGTTTGCAAAACCAAGGAGTATGTTAAACTGTACTTCAGATCATCTGCCTTTCTTCCCTGGATCTTTTCAGAGTGTGTCTTTAGTGGTAATAACCCTATCAATCCAGCCTTTTTCCTTAACTTGCTTGCTAACAAATTCACTACCTTCCTCCCTCTTTCTCACCAAATTGACCTGGTCTTTGTTGTCCTAATTAGATTACCTCTGCCCTGGAGACTTGGAAAGCAGTACTACAACTTAGACACTGAAAATTCAGGATATATGATCCTTATTAATTATTTTAATGGCATGGCAGAATGTTTTAAAATTAATTTTTGGATAGGAAAACAAAATATCTAAGTCTGGCTATTTTAGACAGGATAAAAATAATCATGTAACAGAAATAGAAGTCCAAAAAGAAGCTTTAAAATAAAAGATTGACCAAAAAACATTAATTTATACAATGTCACTTCCACACCTAAGGGATAGTGAACCTATTGTATCTTAGACTCCAAAAGAACACAAACCTGTGAATTCAGTGGTGTCAGTTTGATCATTCTTGTTAGAATAGAATAGAATAGAATAGAATAGAATAGAATAGAATAGAATAGAATAGAATAGAATAGAATAGCAGAGTTGAAGTCTTCTACTCCAACCCCCTGCTCTGGCAGGAAACTCTATACCATTTCACTGATACATCACAGTGTATGTTATTTTTAATTTCTCACCATACATAGCAATTAACTGAGGTAAAATATACCATGTGCAGTTGAATATACATAAATCAATTTATTCCAAAAGACCTCACATCAGACACAAAGTGCAAAGCCAGGGCAAAATCAGCCATAATTTGTAGGGAACGGGGTTCATATACCACATCAAGCCACCATTTTAAAAATTATGCTTTCTTGATGAAGCATAATAACTGGTACACAAAGAATGTTTAATTAGTTTAATTAATATTTAATTAGAAAAGTTGTATTCATATGTTATGCTAAGTCATCAATCCTATTATGACTTAACATGTTGTGTGAAGTCAACTTTTTAATATGCTATTCTATGACTCCAAGTCAAGGTTGACTTCTAGTGATTGCCTAGAGGGGACAGGGGACATTCCTCTGTCCTAGTCCTATTAGACCTCTCAGCGGCTTTCAATACCATCGACCATGTTATCTTGCTGCGGCGTCTCAGGGGATTGGGAGTGGGAGGCATAGTTCTTCAGTGGTTCTCCTCCTATCTCCTGGGACGTTGGCAGTTGGTGTTGGCAGGGGGGCAGAGGTCGACCCTGAGGTCTCTCGTCTGTGGGGTTCCTCAGGGGTCGGTCCTCTCGCCTCTCCTGTTCAACATCTATATGAAACCGCTGGGTGAGATCATTCATGGTTTTGGAGTTGGGTATCATCAGTATGCCGAAGATACCCAACTTTTCATTTCGACCCCAAACCACCCCAGTGATGCCCTCAACGTGATGTCCCGTTGCCTGGAAGCAGTTTGGGTCTGGATGGGGAGGAACAGACTTCAACTCAACCCCGACAAGACTGAGTGGCTGTGCATACCGGCATCCCAGGATATTCAGAATATTCCACCTCTTTCTATGGGGGGTGAGTTTTTACCCCCCGTAGATAGGGCTCGCAACTTGGGAGTCCTCCTAGATTCGCAACTTACTTTAGAAGATCATATAGTGGCTGTGACTAGGGGGGCTTTTGCCCAGGTGTGCCTGGTGCGCCAGCTGCGGCCCTATCTAGACCAGGATGCCCTGTGTATGGTCACTCATGCGCTCGTGACCTCTCGTCTGGACTACTGCAACGCTCTCTACATGGGGCTTCCCTTGAAGACCACTCGGAGGCTCCAGCTGGTACAGAAAGAGTACTCCCATGTTACACCTTTACTCCGCAAGCTGCATTGGCTACCAGTTGTCTTCCGGGTGAGATTTAAGGTTCTGATGATGGTTTACAAAGCCCTACATGGCATGGGTCTGGAGTACCTCGGGGATCACCTGCTGCCGGCGTCAACTTCCCTCCGCCCTGTGCATTCCCACAGAGAGGGCCTCCTCAGGGTGCCACCTGTCAGAGAATGTCGGCTGGTGGCCCCCAGGGGGAGGGCCTTCTCTGTGGGCGCCCCGGCTTTATGGAATCAGTTGCCGGTTGAGCTCCGGATGGCACCTGACCTTCGCTCCTTCCGACACGACCTAAAGACCTATCTATTTGAACAAGCCGGCCTGGCCTGATGGGGGATGGGTTGGGTTTTTATTGTGGGTTTTTTATACTATTCTATTGTTTTAGCTCGGGCTCTATTTAATTCTTTTTTAATTTTTGTATTTTGTATTCTTATATTTGCCCTGTTCACCGCCCTGAGTCCTTCGGGAGAAGGGCGGTATACAAATATAATAAAATAAATAAAATAAATAAATACATGAGTTGATCACTTAGATGAAATATTTAAAATGAGGCTGTTTACAAGTTTGTTCTGGGCTTTAAAAAATTGTTTCCAATCTGTATGTATGCCTAAATACAGTACATGTATGAAGTTGTCCATTCTGCTCTTTAAGTAGAATAATATGAAACATTTCAACTTTCAAAATTTTGAAGTTGCCTCCTAATATATGGTTCAAAGCAGCCATGGTTTCAATTGGCAAACAAGGAACATAATATTATAACAGGTGTACCTGATATAATAGACTTATGGGGAATGTGTGGACCCTCTGATATGCTGAATGATAATTTCTAGCAAATCCAAAAAAAAATAACGATAAAAGAATCATGAGTTGTAGTTTGGCAACTAGAGTTCTCACCCTTGTGGTACAAAATGAGAGCCTATTTGATAGGTAGTACTGGAAATTTAAAGAACCATATTAATTTATTACATTAATTTAGTTTATATATTAGCACTTGTTTACCAATTAAAGGACTGTGGACAGAGTGTTCTCCTTACAATTCTTTCGATTTCACTAGCAAAATTTTGCTTTCCCTTCACTTGGTGAAGAAATACAGGGTGCCAGAACTTGAAATATCTTTGACAGTTTAACCAAATACAAAAACAGCTAAAACATTATGGCCTGCAGATTGTCTACTTAATACTGCTGGATTAACTCAGTTCCAAGCTAGCCTGAAACTAAAGAAAAAATATTAAATCCAAACAAGATTCTTTGCAAGAATGAAATAATCTACACCACATCTCATATCTCTCCTTCCTATTCTGAATGTCTTAAAATTAAAGAAGTAGTAAGTAGTAAAGAATAGTCCTCTTGTCCTTGCTCCTCCTCCTCAGTATTGTTTCATCTTTCATGCTTCACTATCAGAATAATTATTTTTTTAAGCTGTTAAAGGAAAAGAAAAGTGAAAGTGTGTACGGAGAGTTAACTGGCTATAAAATGGCTTCTAAGCCTCCTAGAATGCCTGTTACTAAAAGTGCAGGGACATCGCCTGTTTAGCAATCTGGATTGCAGTCTTTGACATCATCCCCTGCAGCTGATCCACCTGTAACTTTAAAGGACTTACAAGATGCTTTAAAAGTGGCTTTAGCAACTCAGTCTGAAAAAATAACTGTACAGGTGGCTGTGCTTATTGAGGATAAGAACAAGGAAATGCGGGAGGACATTCTGTTAGCACTTCAGGGGCTTGCAGTTGTATTGAGACTCTGAATGAGTGGGTGGAAGAAGTGAAACAAAATAATTTGATGTTGGAGGCCAAAATGGGTGAAGTTGAATATAATATAGATAAAATGGATCAAGAGGTTGTGATGATACAATATAGAGATATGGAGTTTTCCTTGAGGATCAGAGGTTTGAAAGAGAATCCTCAGGAGAATTTGGAAGAGATGCTGGTGGATGCCCTGGCACCTAATTTGGGGTTTCAACCCAAAGATTTCTTTGGCGAGATAGATAAAGTTTTCAGAGTTAACTCTTGGATTGCCAGGCAAAGGAAATTGCCAAGAGATGTGGTGGTGTATTTTACGAAGAGAAAGATAAGAAATGAGATTATTCAAAATTTTTATAATAAGAGATTTAAAATTGCTGGTCAGGAGGTTTTGATTCTGAAAGAGATTCCCCCAAAAGTTTTGAGAAAAAGAAAAGATTTTGCTTTTTTGGCAGAAGAATTGAAAAAACAACAGCTTCAGTTCAGATGGAAGATACCAATGGGGATTGTGGTGAATTATGCTGGAATAAGATACCGTCTTAATACAGTTTTGAAGGCACGAGATTTTTATACTAATGTATTGAAAGCAGGTTCACCACCATCTTCAGAAGATAAAGAAGGAAAGAATGAAGGAGAGCGACAGTCACAAGAAAAACAGCAATTTTCTGAAACTGGGCAACCCTTGGCTTTAGTAGAAGAACCTATGACTCAAAGAATAACACGGGCTGCATCTAGACATAAGACACAACAACAGTGGCAACAGGATCAATGTTTGATGATTATAACTCAAGAATCAAGTGAAGCAGTGGGAGGAGCGAGGCCGAAGAGACTGATTTCTGAAGATCTTCAGGAGGTGCTCCGGAGGCATCAAGGCACAAAAGATGGTGACAAAATTCCTGACTTGGAATGTTAATGGTTTGAATTCACCACAAAAGAGGAAGAAAATATTTCAATATTTGAAACATTTTAAAAATGACATTGTATGTTTTCAAGAGATGCATATTCGGGTATCTGATCAGAAATATTTGATAAATCTGAGACTGGGTACATAATTTATTGCATCCGCTCCTGAGAAGAAAAATGGTGTAGTAATATATGTGAAGAAGGGTCTGATAGCCAAATTAATAGAAGCAGATATACAAGGAAGATATATTATTATTGAACTTTTTATTGAAGGGAAGAAAATACTTCTAATTGGAATATATGCTCCTAATCAACAACAACAGACTTCCGGGTGGCAAGGCGCCGCCGCCGACAGCTGATTTTAGCTTGTCAGCTTCGCGGCTTTGTAGAACCGCCGAAAACAGCGCCGATCAGCTGTTTCGGCGGTTCGGAAGCCCCCTCCTCGGGAGAAGAGGAGGGGGTGAGTATCCAAGTAGGGGAGGGGCTCTCTGGGGCCGCCAGGACTTAAAGTTCTGGCGGCTGGAAGATTGAGCCCCCCCCGAAGCTTGGATTTCTCCGGGCTGCGCAGCGTGTCTGCTCCGTTTTTCCGGGAGCAGAACAAGGCGAACGCAACCATCCCTGCCTACAAGAATGGACTTTGGAAGATTATGAATGCAGGCAGAGCGATGCAAGAGATTAAGGAGTAAGTGAACTTTTGAACTTTGGCTCAATCCACATAGAAGACCTAGAAAGTGAAAGTGCGTAGTTGCAAAAGAGGGAAAAGATGGCGGCTAAATCTTCTTCTAAACTTTCTAAAACTACGGGGGCTTCCCCTCTGCCGCAATCTTCAGCGCAAGTGTTAGCACCTCCTGCACCTTTACCTTCGCCTGTCTTAACAGTAAAAGTTTTGGAAGATGCTTTGGAAAAACACTCACAGCATTTGGCTGCGATGATAGATGAGAAGATGGATGAAAAGCTGACAGAAAAGTTTTCAGTAATAAGGGAGGAAATCTTGCATGTATTTCAAGGCATGGCGACATGTATTGAGCGCCTTGACGAAAGAGTGGAGGACCTTACTCAAAACAATATTAAATTGGATGCAAAGATATTAGAGACTGAAAATGTGGTGGATAAAATTGATTATGACCTGACATTGGTACAATATCATGAAATGGAGTTTGCTGTGAGGATAAGGGGCCTTAAGGAGAATTTAAAGGAAGATTTGAAAAAATTGGTTTCTGTTGCTCTCGAAGACGTGCTGGGAAGGCCAGCTGAAGAAATTGCAGAAGATATAGACAAAATTTTCCGTGTTAACTCCTGGATTGCGAGACAAAGGAAATTACCAAGAGATGTGGTTGTTTATTTTACAAAGAGAGCAATCAGGAATGAAGTTATTCAAGTTTCTTATAATACAAAGCTTGTGATTGCAGACCAAGAAGTTTTGGTTTTGAAAGAGATTCCTCCAAAAATTCTAAGGAAACGAAAGGAATTTGCATTTCTGGCACAGGAGCTTAAGCGACGTGATGTCAGGTTTAGATGGGAGGTTCCAGTGGGTATGGTGGTAATGTTTGAAGATACCAGATACCGTCTTGCTACAGTCCTGCAGGCACGTGATTTCTATAGCAATGTTTTAAAAGCAATCCCCATACCACTTCTGGAACCAACAAAGGAGGGAAAGTCATATGATGCTGAAGGAACACAAATAGAAGAGACTGCAGCAGGAGTGATTCAAATTTCAACATTAGAGGAAGCAAAGGACCAGAGGGTAACTCGAGCTGCTTCGAGGCGAGCCAGACGTGAGCAAGACCTAGACCAGCAGATTGTTGTGGAACTTCCAAAATGTACCTATAGCCAAGCTGTGGGAGGAGCGCGACCTAAAAATGTAAAAGGGATTTTGGATGACGCGCTTCAAAAGCTTCGGGTTGCCAGAAATGGTGACTAAGTTTTTAACTTGGAACGTTAATGGATTAAACTCACCACAAAAGAGAAAGAAAATTTTTCAATATTTAAAGCAATTTAAGACTGACGTTATTTGTTTACAAGAAACACATATTAGAGTTATGGACCAAAAGTATTTATCAAATTCAAGATTAGGTACACAATTTATTGCGTCTGCAGTTAACAAGAAAAATGGAGTGGTTATTTATGTCAAGAATACAATTACGGCAGAATTAATTGAAGCTGATCAACAAGGAAGATATGTTATTGTGGACTTGTTATTAGAAGGTAAAAGAACTCTTCTGGTCGGATTATATGCACCTAATCAACAGCAAGCTGATTTTTATAGTTTATTACACAGCAGGATTACCCAATTGGATTACAAATCTTTTATTTTTATGGGAGATTGGAATGGTGTTTTGGACGTACAAATGGATAAGAGTGGATCCTACAGAAGTACCCCAAGTCATGCTAAATTGCCTAAATCTTTTTTTGAGATGATGGACGATATGGAATTACGTGATGTTTGGAGGGAGAGAAACTTACAAGAAAGAGACTATACTTTTTTTTCAGATAGACACCAATCTTTTTCCAGGATTGATTTTATATTATTGTCTAATGATCTCTTTTTTAGAACTAAGAGGATAAAGATTTGTTCAAAGACTATGTCTGATCACAGTCCAGTTTGGCTGGAGATTGGAAACGACATTAGAGAACGACGTTCCTGGCGTTTAAATGAGAATCTGTTTAGAAATCAGAAAAATGTGGAAGAGTGTAAGAAACAGATGAAGGTTTTTTTTGAAATGAATATGCATAAGGGTACTTCTATGGAAATGGTATGGGATGCTAGTAAGGCATATATGAGAGGAGTGTTGATATATCTTAATAACAAATATAGACGCAATTTGGAATTTAGGAGGAAAGAATTAGAGACAGAGATTAAAGAAAAAGAAAAGGCTTTAATTTTGAACCCATCGGATGTGAAGATTAAAGAGACTATTAAGTTATTAAGAGGACAATTTGATAAGTTAATGGCTGATCAGGTGGCAACTAATCTACGGTTTGCAAGGCATAATACTTTTTGCAATGCCAATAAACCAGGCAGATGGTTAGCATACATGTTAAGGAAGAAGCAAAGGGTTTCTAATATAGACAAAATAGAACATAAGGGGAAGATTGTGTATCAACAGAATCTTATTAAGGAAACTTTTGTTGATTTTTTTTCTAAATTATATGCTAGCGACAAGATTAATGAAATGGACATTGATTTATATTTAAAAGACTTTGATATTCCGGTTCTTACGCAAGAGCAAAAAGAAGAAATGAATCAGTTGATAACTGAGGAAGAAATATATTTGGCAATTAAACAGTTAAAAGTAGGTAAAGCACCAGGCACCGATGGTTTGACTGCTGTGTATTATAAAAATCTACAGTTTGAGATGATAAAGCCATTAAAGGAACTGTTTCAGACAATTCAAAAGGGGGGAGGAGTACCCCCGTCTTGGAAAACTGCTTTTATTTCTTTAATTCCTAAAGAAGATCAGGATGTTACTCAAGCAAAAAATTATAGGCCAATTTCACTTTTGAATACGGACTACAAGATATTTGCTAAGGTGTTAGCTAGTAGACTTATGAGGGTATTGCAACAGGTGATTCATGGTGATCAAACTGGGTTTATAAGTGGTAGACAAATGAAAAATAATGTGAGACATATAGTTGACTTGTTGGAATTTTTGGAAAGGAATAACCAGATCCCTGCAGCATTGATCTTTTTGGATGCTGAAAAAGCTTTTGATCAATTGGATTGGAAATTTTTGTTGAAAGTATTAGATAAAATGAACTTTGGGGATGAATTTTTACAACCAATTAGGGCAATATACCAGAAGCAAACAGCTCGAATAATTGTTAATAATAGTTTGACTGAAATATGCAATATTGAAAAGGGTACGAGGCAGGGTTGCCCGTTATCACCTTTATTATTTGTTTTAACATTGGAGATATTATTGATTAAAATACGGAATTCGGAAATAGTTAAGGGAGTTCAAATAAGAGATCAGGACTATAAATTGAGGGCTTTTGCGGATGATCTGGTTATTACTTTGACACATCCAGAAAATTCTGTTATGGAATTGATGGAGTTAATATTTCAATATGGGAAAGTTTCTGGATTTAAGATTAACATACAAAAAACTAAAATTTTATCTAAAAATATGACAGTATCACAAAAGGTTTCTATAGAAAGCTTAACTGGATTTGAAATTGTTGAAAGAGTTAAATATTTGGGGGTATATTTAGCACCCTCAAATGTTAAATTATATAAAAATAATTATGAAAAGTTATGGAATAAAGTGCAAAAAGAATTGGATAGTTGGAAAAAATTACAACTATCATTATTGGGAAGAATTGCAGCAGTAAAAATGAATGTTCTGCCAAAATTTTTATTTTTGTTTCAAATGATACCCATTCTCAAAAAGGATTCAAATTTGGAGGAGTGGCAGAAGGGTATCAATAAATTTGTTTGGGCAGGGAAAAGGCCACGGGTCAAATTTAAAATTATGCAGGATACACGTGAAAGAGGTGGTCTAAGAATGCCCAATTTTAAATTATATTATGAAGCTGCTGCATTATCAGCTATAAGTGATTGGATTAATTTGACACAGGCGAGACTCTTAAATCTTGAAGGGCATGACTTGTTATTTGGTTGGCACGCATATTTACTATATGACAAAAAGGTAGATAATGTTTTTAAAATGCATATTTTGAGGTATGCTTTGTTGAGAGTTTGGAAAAAGCACAGACAAAAATTAAATTATAAGATACCGTTATGGGCAATACCCAAACACGCAATAGAGAATATAAATGTTGGATTTAAACATGATGTGATTACATATAAGGAAATTTTGACTTTGGAGAGGAATGTATGGTGTTTGAAGTCATACAATCTTTTACGAGAAAAAAAGATTGTACAAACTTGGTTTCAATATGGACAATTACAAGCCAGGTGGAAAGAAGATCAGAAGATTGGTTTTTTGAGGGATGATGAAAATCTGGTAAAACAAATTAGAAATCAGGGACCAGCGCATATCAAACGGATATATCTTGCATTGATAGAGATTGACTCAGAAACAGAAATTGTTAAGGACTGTATGATAAAATGGGCACAGAACATTCAGGAAATCATCACAATGGACACTTGGGAAAAGATCTGGGTGAGAAATGTGAAATTTACGCAAGCTCAAAATTTAAGAGAGAACTTTTATAAAATGTTTTACAGATGGCATTTAGATCCTAGAAAGTTAGCAAGTATGTATCCAAACTATCAGCCTAAATGTTGGAGATGTGGTGGCGAAGACGCAACGTATTTTCATATATGGTGGACTTGCAAAAAGATCAAACCATTTTGGATTAAAATCTGGTGGAATATGCAGAAGATATTCAAGAAAAGGATAAAGTTTTGTCCGCAACTGTTTTTACTGGGTATTATTACTGATACTACTGTGTTGGACATTAATTTGATGTTGAACTTAATTACGGCAGCGAGACTTCTAATAGGGCAATATTGGAAGAAGCAAGAACTGCCGACTTTAGAGGAATGGACTTTAAAAGTTTCCAACCTGGCGGAGATGGCAAAGATTTCAGCATATTTGAAAGACCATTCTCAACAACGATATATTGTGGAGTGGAAGAAATGGATTGATTACATCCAGAATAAATATGGGACTAAAAAGTTTTATTTAGCATTTGAATAAGTATATTGCTTGTAGTCAATTTATAAGAGCTAAAGCGCGAGAGAATTAATAAGTTATTATTGTTAGCATATGGGCGTTTTTGATTGGTTATTTTAATTTTTATACCTTGTATCTAGCTCTGGGAAGTCCGGGGGGGGAGGGGGGAGAGGGAGGGTAAGAGGGTGGGAGAGGGTGGGGGAGGGGGGGGGAATGGGATGTTATAATTAAAA